>JAQZBX010001774.1:0-78779 GCA_029593785.1 Cabassous unicinctus | reverse complement strand
AAAAAAAAAAAAAATGAGGACCCCTATCTCACTCCCTATACAAAAATCAACTCAAAATGGATCAAAGGCCTAAATATAAAAGCCAAGACCATAAAACTACTAGAAGAAAATGTAGGGAAGCATCTTAAAGAACTTGTGGTAGGTGGTGGTTTCTTGGACCTTATACCCAAAGCCCATGTAACAAAAGGAAAAATAGATAAATGGGACCTCCTCAAAATTAAACACTTTTGCACCTCACAGGACTTTGTCAAAGGGTGAAAAGGCAGCCAACTCAATGGGAGAAAATATTTGGAAATCACATGTCCAATAAGGGTTTAATATCCATGATATATAAAGAGATGTTACAACTCAACAATAAAAAGACAACCTGATTTTTTTTTAAATGGGCAAAAGCCTTGAATAGACATTTGTCCGAAGAAGAAATACAAATGGCAGACACATGAAAAAATGTTCAACATCACTAATGATTAGGAAAATGCAAATCAAAACTACAATGAGATATCATTTCACACCTACCAGAATGACCACTATTAAAAAGACAGAGAACTAAAAGTGTTAGAGAGGATATGGAGAAATAGGAAGACTTATTCACTGTTGGTAGGAATGCAGAATGGTACAGCCACTGTGGAGGACTATTTGGCAGTTCTTAAAGAAGTTGAATATGGATTTGCGACATGAACCTGCAATACCACTACTGGGCATATACCCAGAAGAACTGAGAGCAGAGACACAAACAGAAATCTGCACATCAAAATTCATAGTAGCATTATTCATGATTGCCAAAATCTGGAAACAACCCAGGTGTCCATCAACCGATGAATGGATAAAGAAACTGTGGTATATTCACATGATGGAATATTATGCAGCTGTAAGAAGAAATGAAGTCATAAAACATATGATAACATGGATGAACCTGGAGGACATTAGGTTGAGTGAAGCAAGCCAGACACAAAAGGACAAATAATGCATGATCGCACTACTATGAACTCAATAAATTGTGTAACATATTGTATGATTCCATTTATATAAAATGTAAATATAAGTTAATTTATAAAGATGAAATTAGATTAGTGGTTATGTAGGGCAGGGGAAGGCCTGCTAAGGGGTGCAGAGTTTTTCTTTTTGGAGAAATGAAATGGTTCTAAAAATCTGTGATGATGAATGCACAAAATTGTGATTATACTAAAAGTCATTGATTATACACTGTGGATAGATCATATGGTATGTGAATATATCTCAATAAAACTGCTTAATAAATAAATAATTTTGCAGGAATAGCCATTAATAGCAGCTATGCACAACATGGGAAACATAGATTGAGAGGTGAAGAATTTTCTTGTTTGTTAGTCTTTTTGTTTATTTTTATTATTATCATTATTGAAATAATGAAAATGCTCTAATAATGATTGAAGTGATGAATTTACAACTATGTGATTATACCAAATACCATTGATTGTACACTTTGGTTGAATTGAATGTTTTACCAATATGCATCAATAAAATTGATTTAAAAAATACTACACTGAATCTTGTTCTAGCAACACTGACTTATTTTGATTCCTGAATGCCATCAGCAATGATGCAGTTATCTCTCTATTCTAGCTCTGAGGTGGCAGGAAGAATTAATGCTCCTCTTGGTATCAATGTATTTCCCTAGTTTATCCACTTGTATGTGGGTCTTTAAAGAAGTTAACATTCCTATAAGATTTTTTGCCTTTTACATTGACAAGTATTAAAGACTGCTCTGATTTTGCCAGAAACCAAATCTAGTTTGAGTCCTATTAAAGACTCAGTAAGGTCTTTAACAGGATGAAAACAATGCATGATTATATATTTCAAGCTAAAAGCCTTTTCTGTGTTTTCAAAACTCCTTTCCAAAGTGTCTTTAGATAATGAAAACAAACATTATAAATAACAGGGAAGACATGGAGTTTTAGGGACAGTCAAAGATGAGGACCAAACTTTCAGTAAAGTCTCAAGACACGGAAATGTTAAGGCAAAGAAAAGAGCTAAGGTATGAACTGGAGAGAATCAAACCAACAGCACAGCTCCATGTACCATCAATGAAGGTTGCCACATGTTCTGACTCCACCCCAAGGCTTAGATACTAACACTCATGGGGGTGGGAGTGGGCATCTATGGCTGTGTGTCAGGTGCACAGCAAGGACTTTCTCCAAGGCCATGATTGTTTTGTGGCCTGAAGCCCAACCCTCCACCTCCTTGATAGCACAGAGAATTGCCTAATTTATCATAACAGGTACTGATTCAGCTCTCCGCAGCATAAGCTCAGCTCTATGCTACAGAATTAGAGCCTAAAAATAATATTCTCACTTCCATATAAGAGAAGCAGTGATTGGATAAATCTCAGGCTTTACGTTCATAAGCTCAGGGTAGCACTGGATGAAATTAAAAATTGGTTTTCATGGCTTAATGAATATTGTTCTCTTTAGTTGGTTCTCATCCAAGCCCTAGGATTCATTCATTCATTCATTCATTCATTCAAAACCAAACCTTATTGAGGACCCCTAACCTCTGAGCTAAGACTACCTTGTAGAGTAAGTAAGTATATACATAATTCTAAATCCCTAAGGAATGATTCTGTTTTCTTATGTGGTGAATGAAGAGTATGGCTGTATAACTTAAAAAGGACCAATGACAGAAATGAGAAATAGAGGAGAAGTTGATCACTTAGAAAGTTCTTGGTAAAAGGAGGCAGAAAAAAAGGGTTAGAAGAGAATAAGGAGTGAGGAACTATGGCAGTTTGATATTATTTTATGAAACCCCCAAAAAGGGAAAGATTATGTTTGTAAACTGGTCTGTTCCTCTGGGTGTGATACCCTTGGAATGTGTTAGATTCAGCTGACATGTCTTGATTAAATTACCTGTTGAGATTAAGGCTTTGATTTGACCACGTTAGTAGGGCGTGACTCAGGGTTGAGTCCCCGGCCCCTTGGTGAGCTGATATAAACAGATACTCACAGAAGAAGACACAGAAGAAGAGAGAACTTGTTCATTTTGGTCCTGCCATGTGACAGAAAGGAGAAGGCTCAAACAGCTACAACTCCAGGAAGAGAGATAAGCCGTTCGCCTGATAGTTTGCAGCTGAAGAGAACAGAGCAGCTGCACAGCTGATAAGGCCTGGAAAGAAACGAGCTGATATAGGAAGCCCTGAGAGAGAGCCCTATGCCAGCCTACAGCTGTGATAGGAAGAAGCTGGGCCCACAGGGCCTTAAGAGGAAAAGGAAGGAGAGACTAGGCAGAGATGGCCCACCATCTTCTTTCAACATGTGGCAGCTGACTTTGATGAGAAAGCAGCCTGAGTTGGTCTCTTTAGGGTGTTGTAACTGTAAGATTTTATCACAAATAAATACCCTTTATAAAAGCCAAAAGATTTCTGATACTTTGCATCAGCACCACTTTGGCTGACTAATACAGCAGCATAAAGAATAAGATTTTGAAATAATCATAGTGCCACAATGATACTGAAAGTACTTCTGTTTTTGATGGAATAACCAGCAGTCTTCTGTGTCTTTTTAATCAGAAAGATAGTTTAACAGGTAAGCTTAGAGATAAAGTAATTTTAAAGTTGAAATTATAAAACATGTAACTTGTTTAACTAGGTTAACTTATGAAACCACCAACTGACCTGGAAAATATATCTTAAGTTATCTTTAAAATTTGATCATTAAGTAAGAACTTGCAGCTTGGCATTTCTTCTGCACTTCCCATTACTTAATCAGTGCTAAAACTACATGTATGATAGCTTCTCTGCCTTTTGGCTATGATCAAGTGTAAAAGTACATGTACAGCTTCTTTCACGATCTAAAACTATATTCGTGCAATTTTACAAACCCACCAGCCTTGTAAATTACTGAAACCAAAACCTAGAATCCTCTCTAAATCATAACGATTTCTGGGTTTTTCTGTCTGAATATGGTAGGGATTTTCATAACCAACCATATATCGCTACCATAACCTATATCTCATGACCTACATTATGCACATGCATATTTTTCTAGAGAAATGTAGATCCCCAAATTTCTGGGGGGAAAGCTGTATTTCTTAAATAATGTTCTGAAACATATTGACAAGACTTTTAAAAAGGAAAGGACAAATCACAAATTGGCATTTTAAGAAGGATATAGGGTCACAGCTCTCAATTGCAAGCAAAAGAAAGAGATTCTGTTTAGTTAAGAAAAAAGATTTATTATAATGATATTGCATTGTACTAAGTATATCAGAAAGAGATGGAAAAGTGGCTCACAGGCTATGTAGATAGGAGATATACTTAAAATAATACAGCAGAAGTGGCCTGCTAGAGATACCAACGCCATCATCACAGCTACAAGCACTAAGTAGTTTAGCCTGTACTGACAACACCACCAGCACTTGATGTTGGACACTGCCTTGGTGCCATTGCAATGGTTTTTCATCTCACTGCAACCCTGACTGCTGCCAGAATTTCCCCACAGTTTTCCATGCTTTGTGTTAGTAGCTTGCAGGTTGGTCAAATGCATCTGATGGGCAGAGCTAGGTCACATACTTACACCCTTACCACAAGGGAGTCTGGGAAAGAAGTACCTTGTATCTTCAGCCTTTATATTAGGAGGTGAATTCTCTTCCTACCAAAATTCATGAGGTCAGGAATTTCTCAAATATGGAAAGGTGCTTAGACTCTGAACAGTCTAAAAGAATGACAAATGTCCACCCTAAAAGATATGGAAGTATTCTTCGAACTCTGTCCAGTCCTTCTTAATCTTCTTCATGGGCTCTCATCCAAATGTTGGTGCTACCTGCTTAGCATTCTTTTCTTATTTGCACACTCTTTTGAGATCTCATCTATTCTCATACCTCAATGGCTCCTAAGTCTTCATCTTTAGCTACTCTCACATACTTACTGTGGAAGAAACTACTCACTACCCACCAAAATCAATTCTTCTTTTGTAAAAATAGAATTTTAGCTGGGCACAGAGCTTTCCAGCCATATCAAATTTCCCAGTATCTTTTGAAATTAGTTGTGCCACATGGCTAATTTCTCCAGTGGAATGGAGACTTAAAGACATACAGATCTATTTCCTCCACATTTCATTTTCTTTCCTTTCTGCAATGCACCTTCAAACAAGCAGATAATTACAAGGCTTTCAGGAATGGGAAGCATTCATGGGTCATTGAATGAGAAGCAGAGCTACCAGAATACTTAGCCTTATATGAAAGAGAAATAAAGGTCCATCTTTTGTAAGCCAATAAATTATTTTTGCATATAAAACTTTTCTACAGCCTCTCAGCATTATGCTAGCAAGACACACACACTCATTCACAAGTTTCCCAGCTGTTCTAATTAAATCAACATCTATTCAAGAACCAGTGCTAGAAGCCTTGGGATTGGCCTAAACTCTTCCTTCTTTCTTGCTCCCAAAATCCAATAGATCACTACATCCTGTTATTTCTACTTCACCAATCTCTCTCTTTCTCTAAAAGCCAAATATATCACCTCAGTCCAGGTTCTGAGTGTCACTCTCTCCATCAGGGTTCATTAGCCTTGTTTCAGTTGGCCCCTCTGCCTTGAATGTCTGCTCTCTCTCTCTATTTAATTCTCCCTCACCTTTCAGAACTTAATTTAATTATCATTTCCTTCAGGAAGGGACCCAGTGCTGTACAAATGACCTTCCTCTATGATTCCATAACTCCCCGTGACCGTCTTTAGCTTAGCACTTTCTCTAAAGCCAGGAATTATGTGTACATCTGAGTCATTAACCAAGTAGACTGAAACCCCTTGAGGCAGAGATTGTATTTGCTGATAGAATGACTGTACCCTACCTCTCAGACATGCAAAGAAAGTGTTGCATCTCTCCTCCTTTGCAATGACAGCCTTATTGCAGACCCACTACTACTCAGCTTTCCATGGGATGGTGCAGGAAAGTCGCGTCTTCCATGGTACCTGATTGCAGAGGCAGACTTGGAAAGTGCTATTTCTGCCCCTTTCTTTACCTAAATCTCACCTTTATCCAGTACTAATCAGTTATCTAGTAGACAGTTTGAAATATTTCCAATCTGCCAGGTAAGCAAGAATCAAGGCCCTCCTCCCTGGGACTACCCAAATTTTATCTAGTCCATTCTAACCCTATCTCCAGGGTTTTGGTCCTGGGAAGAGTTACACTGCCTTACCCGAACTGGTGCAACTCTCCTTGCAGTTTCTCTAAACAATGACCCCTTAAATTAACTCTAAGATCTAGGACTCCATAGGGCTTTCCTCTTGTTATGTAAAGATATATTATGCAAAGAGAATCTAAATTTAGAATTCCCTTTCTCTCGCAACAAATACTGGCTTTCAATATTATTATCCTGCGATAGACTCCAAAACCCTAAATTGGATGTTAAAACGCTGACTCCTTTGCATTCCTACCCTAATGCTAACTTTCAACAGGCAAATAGATATCACTGATAGAAGAGTAGCTCTCTCAAAGATATGTCTCAGGGCAATGACTGAGAAACAGATTCCGGGGTGGAAATTTGCATGCAGTAAATGTATTGGCGAGGTAGTTTCAGCCACAACACCCGAGAAGGGAGTAGAGCAGCAGCAGCAGTTGAACTGCTGGGATGTTGAAACTATACTCTCAGTCCCCAAGGAAGAGCTAGAACTAGGAAGGCTGTTCAAAGTTGTCCTGAACTGAGGCAAAGGAGCTGACTTAAACTTGAGGCTGCTTAATCTTGGGTGAAGGAACTCCCTTTGTTTAAGAGCAATTTCTGGGAAGGAACTCAGCTATAAGCTGTGGGCAGAAGTATTCACAGCAACTGGGGGAATGAGTGCCTCAGACCTGAAGTTATGGTGCAAACCATATCACTCTATTTCAAAAATATTATCCTGGCTACATATCTTATTCATTTTTGCCCCTCCCCATAGTACATATAGTAGGTTCTCAAACAATGTTTATTAAATATGGATAAGGGGCTTATAAAAGTTAAGGTACCTGAAAATCAGAGAAATGATGAGAAGGGCTTTATGTTTTCAAAAGCCAAGTGTTGTAGATTGTTCCCCGAGATAGCCCTAACAATATTTCTCATTTCACATGCTCTTTTGCCATAGGTTCTTGCCACTCTGCTAGTAAGAAGTGAGATAGAGTTCCCTCACCCTTGAATCTGGCTGAGCTCTGTACCCTGCAACAGAAGTAATGCTGTGTATTATCTGGGTTAGCTCTGTGACCTGAAAGAGAAGTAAGGATGGACCTTAAGAGAGCTACAGCTTCTGACTTTGTTGCTAGGAACAGTCCCCCTCTGAAGCCAGCTACCATATAAGAAGTCAGGCTACTATAATATCACCATACTGCGAGGAAGCCCAGGCTACGCACCTGGAGAGAAAAAGGGCACAAAGACAGCACCAAACATAATGTGTAAATACGTAAATATAGCCTTCTTGGACCTTCTACCTACATCAGGCACCAACTGAGTTGTTTGGCTGAGTGAGTGTGGCCGTTGGGCAGTTTGATGTAATTATGAATTCCAAAAATATAATTGGATCATGCTTGTAAACTGATCTGTTAATCTGGGCATGATTAAGTTATGATTAGGGCGTTGACTGGGCCATGTCAGTAGGGCGTTGAGCCCCACCCCTTGGTGGGTGGGGAATCAAATACAAAAGGCAAGGCAAAGAACAGAGTTGAAGCAGTTTTGATATTGGAGAGAAGGCCCCAGGAGAAGAGAAGTGAGACGTTCGCCTGATAGTCTACAGCTGACCTTGTGAAGGAACCAAAGGAGCTAACCCCGGAGAGAGAAATGCAGCCCCAGGAAGAGAGGAACCCAAGAAACCTGAACCCTGGCAAACGTCGGCAGCTGTCTTGCTGCAACACGTGACAATGGACTTTGGTGAGAGAAGAAACTTAACACTTTATGGCCTGGTATCTGTGGACTTCTACCCCAAATAAACACCCTTTATAAAGACCAACCCATTTTTTGCTATTTCACATTAGCACCCCTTTGGCTGACTAATACAGTGAGTGACTCGGCCACTACCAATACCCCCAAGCAGTGCCAAAATTCTTGACCAGCAGGTTCCTGTGCAAATAAAATTGAGGTTATTTTAAGCTACTAAGTTTTGGCATAGTTTGTTACATTGCAATAGGAATGGATGGAGAATGCAGAACCTTTTTTTATCTCTAGGGCATGTCTCTGCTGATATCTAGATTATATTGCCCATTATATTCATCTATGCTGAAGACTTACCAATAATTTAAACTTTCTATATATCAGAAACAGACAAATTGGACTCCCTCTATAAAAGTTGAAGGATGGGGTCTTCTACTTTGCTCTCAGCCTCACTTGCTCTTTCCCATCACTCCTTGGTCTGAGCCTCTGCATCTAAAGACTACACAAATTTCAAAAGAAACTGAACTTTTAAATTAGAACAAGTTCATTTCCTCAAGATGTTTTCTGAGTACCAAAGCCAGTCCCCTGAGAAAACATTGATGGAAAAGATAATTACAGACTCCTAAAGCATTAGGTTTCCTATATTCCAACAAAGAGATTCAGGGGCTTTCCATGAGACAGCCACTCCTGGAAATGGTCCTGTAATTGGGAGAAAAGGCAAGAGGAAAATGACATTCAGAACAATTCCCTGGGGTTCTCCCTGTCTGCCCTTATTTTAAATTTGTCACATGTCCAGATGAAGTAAGACTTCAGTGTACAAGTTTAAAAGCCTGACCTAATGCACAGAAATATAACAAAATTCTCATCCTGTGTTTCTGGTCCAGTACTATAATCCTGTGTAAACACTGCATGATACAGCTCCCAGGGACCAACTGACTTCTCTGGTCTTGCAAACAACACCCTTAATCATGCATGAACATTTTCATGGAGACCGTGGTGGTTACAAATTATAATTATGGAAAATAGACAACAACAAAAAGAAATCACCTGATCCAACAGTTTCATTTCACTTAAATTGTACCTCAGATTTTTTAATCTACAAAATTAGAACTTCATATGCTTCAACTTAATATAAATAAGAAAACTACAGTCTATAGCAAGTTGGGCAACTTCTCCAAGGTCACATGACTTGTTGGACGAGTGGCAGTGCTGATACAAGCATTTAGTCTTCACTTGTCAATCCCTGAGATGATGCCCTTTAGAACCTACTTCCTCTTAACCAACATTTTAATGAGGCTTAGTGGAAAGAGCACAGGATTTGAAGCCCATTCTAAGTTCAGAATACAGAGTTCTGTGTCACTTAAGCCCAGTGAGCCATTGATTCCTCACCTATAGAAAGAGAGCAATAAAACCAAACTCGCAAGAAGGCTGTGTGTAAAGCATCTAGCTCACAGTAGATGCTAAAGAAATACAAGTTAAAATTCCAAACACCAAAAAGTTATGTTTCCTATTTTGTCAACAATATAATGGCCAATTTTAATATAATGTTTTTAGAGTAATAAGTAAGAAGTTTCACAAATCCCAACCTTTCCCTTCTACTCCCTCTGTCCCAATAACACACGTACACATACACTTGCACCAATATGTACCCTTTCCCTGGAAAAACTTATGAAGCAACTCTACTGTCACTCTTCTTCACCAGCATAATTATTTATGCAGAGCCTGTATAGGTGGAGTGGGATGTCACATATGCAGAATACTCTTCAGTATCCCAGGAGGAAATCCCCAAACTATACCTTTCAGCACCCTCCACCTCACATCCTCTGCCTCCCCGTCCTGTGGTGAGAGCCCTTGCCTGGTTACTTTTATGGATGTAAAGTATTATATATTGAGAAGACCTCTTAGTTATTAAAACATCTTTATCTACAAGAGGTTTTGCCTTTGCCCCTCTATTTACTTTAGTTTATTGGATCAGCCAGCTGTTGTCTCACCCAGAAAGCTGATCCAATTTACTGGATCTGGAAGAGAAAATGAGAGATGTACATACAAATAATGACTATGGGTGATTAGTGCCATGAGACAGTTACAGAATACAAATAATGGAGAATAAATTAAACTGGGGATATCAAGAAAAGTTTCATGGAAGAAATAATATATGAGCAGAGTCTTAAAAGATAACATCTGGCCATGGAAGTATACAATAACAACAAAACACAATAAGATTACAGAGGTTCATGAGGAAATGCTTCTCAGGATTCTCGGTTTACAAATAACAGGAAAAAACTCTGGCTACTTAAGCAAAAGAGAATTCACAAGTATCTTATAGAATGGAGAAGAGGCTGGAGAACCAAGCTCGGAGCAAGCAAGGAATCAGCACAGATGCAAGAGCAGCTCTGACTGTGCTACCAGCATTGTTTCTACCTAGGTATCATCTTTCTGGGAGTACTGGGAGAAAGGAACCAACTGAACTAATTTGAGTCAAGGGTATGGAGAACAAAGCTCTTTATTTATAGCCCTTCCAAAGACTATAGAAGACAGATAATTCCCCAAAGGACATCAGGTTGCTCTCAGAAAGGAAGGATGGATGTTGAATAGCCAAACGAACCAAGAAGTGTCCAGTCTAGAATGGAACACAGGACCAGTAGGTTTTGGTAGAAAGGGAAAGAAAATTAAATTCACTGAAGACTTCTTTGAAGTGCTATTTTATACTTTACACCTTTTAATCCTCACAACAATAAGTTGAATATTATTTTCCCCATTTCTAAATGAGGGCACTAAGGCAAGGCTAAGGAAATTACTCATGATCATGCAGCTGATAAGCGCCTGAGCTGGGATTTGAGTTCAGGTCTGCATGTTCTGAATGTGTGCTTTTCCAGAATGAAAGGCAAGGCAATGTCTGGAGTACTGTTGGCCTCTTGGAAGAAGGGCCTGGTGAGACGCCACAGCAGGAGGCCCAGCAGAGCGATGCCTCCTGTAAAAGGGGAATGGAAGAGAGACGACAGTGAAAAAGGCAGTGAACCCAGACAGAACTTGTGCCTCACAGTTGTGTCCTCTTTTGAGGAATCACAGAGGAAGAACAAGTGCTAAAGGAACCTTCTGGTGGGCCAGGGATTGGATTTAATTAATTTAAAATAAATAATAGTGAGGTGCCTGAACGAAGTTGAGTATCTGAGTGGGGCCCAGTGTCTGGGGAGTCAATTATTTTCATGGGTGGGCAGAGCACCAGGAAGAAATTTTTCCTCAATAATTTATTCATGAAGCAAATACTTATTGATGAATAACTCTAGAGACTATAGTGATAAACAGTGGTGTAAGCTGAGGTTTAAGAAACAGGCAGGGAATCAACAGGGCCTTGTGGGCCGTAGGAAGAATGTCGTTAATTCTAAAGACCACGGGAAGCTTCAAGGGGCTTCAACAGGGGAGTGGCATGACCTGATTTACACATCATAAAAATTATTCTGGCTAATTACATTTCATAAAAATTACTCTGCTGGGTGTCCAGTAGACAGAAGGGAAAAGAATGGTAGCAGGACTCCTATTTAGTCACCTCCTGAGTAAAAGAAGAAGTCTTCCTTAGCAGAACACCCTGTGCTATCAGCCTTTGCTGTGTTCAGGGCAGAATTGTGCAGTGGGGCTTCCCGGCTCCATGCCCTGCCCTGAGCCCCCACCTACATCTATAAATAAGGCACCTTCACATTCTTTTTTTCTGCCTCTCACTTCATCCTGTTCTCACTTGGCCACCTGACTAGGGTGACCCTTTCCTTTATAAGGTATATGCACATTTTAATAGGCCAATCCCTTGAAACAAAAGCATTGTAATCGAGGTTGACCCCATTTTTGATGTTTGACTGCTGACAGCTCTTAAGTCCCATCACTCCTTCTTCCCCTTCTGTCCCACACACATCTGGGAAAGGTACTAAGGAAGATCTCATGCCTCCTCCTTCCAGAAGTTCAAACCACAGAAGTTCTCAGCCTCACCTCCAACCACCACAAAACCCCAAGTCAGTCTCCTTTCTCTGTTCTTTCAAACCATTTTCAGACCAGCTTGGAAGACTGCCCTGCTCTCCCCAGAAAGGCTCATTATGTGAATAATACATTCTCTCATACCCTCTTGGTGTGCATAGGGTGTCATGACTTTCAACATCTGAACCAAATTTTGAATGAGAGCTACATCTTATTTCTGCAGATGGCCACAAAAACACCAATAGTGACTTTCAAGTTCTAGTAATTGAATGGGAGTATCAAGATACTTGTCATGTGTAAGTAATAATCAAATCTACTGCCAATACTTCAAATCCCATGCCTATATTTAGCCTCCTCTGGTGGGTTACTTCTGATGTTCAAATTCACTGAACATGTCATCATGTAACAGCTAAAACCAGTGGTCCAGGAGGTTAGCACATGGATGAGTCCACTGTGCATGGAAGGCACAACAAACAAGTCACCAGTCCACCACCTTCCCCTGCTATAGGACCTCCATGCAGTGCCTGAAAATGGATTCAGTACTAACCTCAAACTCTCCAGTGAAGTACTTAATGTCTATACTAGTCGTAAGTCTTAGTCATCCCAGTCCCTTCACAACCTTCATGACTCAGGGTGTAAACAATGCATCTGCTCAAGATGCTGATTTTATAACAACAAGGGACTTCCCACATTCAGCGTTTCTTTTTGTCATTTGTCAAATGTAGCTATGGAGGAATTGATGCAAGTGCAATAAAGATATAAAATACTTGTATTGCATGTTATCAATACATGCTAGTTGGAACTTTCTAAAAGTGAGAACGTGCATGTAGTCAAGGCTCACGTCTTCCAGGAAGCTCTCACAGATCCTCCCAGTCTTACCTGGATGCTTGTCTTCTGGTTTTAGAGTCAGATCGCCTGGGTCCAAATCCTGGTTCCTAACAGTGTGACTTTGAGCAAGTTATTTCACCTTTCTGTGCCTCGGTTTCATCATCTCAAAGTGGACACATTACTAACAACTACCTTGCACAGAATTTATAAGGATTAATTTAAAAATCATAAGGCACTGAGCACAATGCCTAGCACATAGTAAGTACTCAACAAACCTTAGCTATTGGGAGTCACTATTAGTGTGTCAGAGAGTTTATTATTTTATACCACTATTCTGCAACCATAGTGCACTTGTTTGTCTGAGCTATAAGCACCTGGGAGGTGGGGTCCAAGGTACATTCAACTGCATCCTCAGCACAGCTCTTGGCACATTGTACGGGAGGTGGGAGGGGCGGGTAACAAATGCCTGTGCAATGAATAAATGATTGAACTCTTCTGACTTGTCTCTACCTGAAGAGCTATACTATTTAAGTGGTATAAAAATGTTGGAGGTTTTATGGGTCTCGGGAGGCAGCATTATCTAAGTATCAGAAAACTCATTAGAGGAAGCCCTCCACTGGGATCTAACAGTTAGGGCAAGCATTCATGCTGCTTATTCAGGCTTCTGAGTGCTTCCACCTACTCGTATCGCTCAGTACAACCTTAGAGATAGGGACACTAACATTTCTGGATAGTGAACAAGGACCTACAGGTAGTGTTAACAATTTTCCTGGAGGCATTCAACTCCTAAAGGGAGCAGATATAAACAAGGGGAGCACAGTGCAATGCTCAGGGCACCACATGGCCGAACTCCACCACTTAACAATGGAGTGACCTTGGGTAGATAACTGAAACTCTTGTTCTTCAGTTCTCTTATATATAATGTGAAATAATAATGAGAGGATTCCCTTGTAGGACCGTTTTGAGAATTAACTGAGGAGATGCTTATATTCAGAGTCTCCCTGCTTTCCTGTAACCACATGTAACCACATGTCTGACTCTGGGGACCCTGCTGTGCCCCTATCCTCTTGAAGCCATGCCCAAGGCTTCAGCCCTTGATCATGCCTTCCTTGATGGGGTTCAACTCCAAAACTTTCTTCCCTTGTGTCCCTTTCACACAAAGAATATCAGCTGAAAAACACCTAACCAAACAAATTCACAGCAATGTTGAATGAAGGTCGGTGTGGGATCCTTTCATGAGATTTATATATATATAAACCTGCAATGAGGAAATGCACCCATCATGGTGGAAGTGCAGACACCATGGCTTTTTTTATGGAAGAGGAGTCTTTCGGGCCTATAAATTACACTTAGTCAATGACCACCAGTTCTGTATTTAGGTAAGGTTGGCCCTTCTAAGCCAGTAACTACAGTAGGGAGTAAGAAACTGTGTGCCAAGGGTAGTTATTCTCAATCTTGGCTTCACGATAGAATCACCTGGAAAGATTTTTAAATGTCTGACACTCAAGCCAAACCCCAGACCAATTAAGTCAGAATCTCTTGGGATAAGACCCAGGCATCAGTATTATTCTGAAGTGCCCATATGATTCTAATGTGCAGCCAAGGTTGAAAACCACTGCCCAAAGACTTTGGGGCCACAGAAGTTAAATTCACCTAATTAGTTCTCCACTGGTTACTTCACAAGATAGTTTGTTCACCTGGAAACTTTTGCTCACCTCTAATAAATCCTTGGTCTTGCCTTGAATATCATTTTCTTATGGCACTACTTACCACTAATTAAAAGATGAGTAAACAACCAAATTCTGCTGTTTGATGTTACTGTTTAAACATGTATCTTTCATTCTAGACAAAATAGACCAGTAGAAAGTCAAACTAACACCAGTAATGACAGAAAATAATGATTCCTTATTCATTGCCTTGAACTTCACATGTTTGATGGTGTCCCCATCTCCTGGCACAATGTGATATTGCAGCTCAGTCCTTGCATCCCCAGGAGAGTTGGCATACTGAAGTGCCATCCTCTACAGAAAAGAGGGATAGCATAATTATCAGGAGCTTGTGGTTTACTTGATGGGAAGACATGATTTTTCTGGCCCATAAAAATGGAGTCAGCTACCTGCGACAGTGTCCTGGTTCTTTTAAGTAGAGACTAGTATTAGAGACCAAAATCAGATACAGGAGCTGAATATGAATGTTGGTGGTGGATCAAATTGTGCTGCCTCTGTTGAGAAAACAATGATATCTATCTCATAGGTGGTGTTGAGAAGATCATTGTAAGGATTAAATGGAATAATACATGTAAGGCACTTAGAGCATCACCTGGCAAGTGATAAGCACTCAGCAAATGATAGCTATTGCTATTTCTTTAAATTTTCTTTAAAAGTTTGTTCAAACTTTGTTCAATTCTATTTAAATAGTCATTAATTTCACAAAAATGTATTGAGTGCTGACTATATACTGAGCACCATGTTAAGGATTAAGTACACAGTTCTGAAAAAATAGTTATGGTCTTAGTCTTTTAATGTTTATAGTTTATTGTAGAGATAGACATTTAAACAATGACCCAAGACATAAATATACAATTGCAAATGTTGATAGATGTTGTTGTAAAGAAAAGTTTAGAGCTATGAGAGAGAGACTGTCAAAGAACTACCTACTCGGTGTGAGTGGTTAGGTAAGGGTTCCAGTTAATATTCATATCTGATCATTTTTAAAAATTATTTTTTGTATCTAGCCAACATACAAATAAGTAGAAAACATAAGGTAATCGATTTAGCTCTGTTAACCACAGAAGGGCTTAGACAAAAAGACCACTAGAGAGTTCCTTGTATGTAACCTACTTGGAGGCTGATTGATCTAGAAAGAAATTGTAGGCATTTGTCTTTGTTAGGTATCTCAATTTACAATAGACGATGTCAACTCTATTCCCAAGCATGTGCTTTTGTCTTAACAAACTGTAATATCTGTATTCTAGGTAAGTGCTAAAGGAAACAGTCTAATTCACCCCACCAGCCAAAATTTATCAAAATTCTTTCTTGAAGAAATATTATCTATAGCAAAACACGTTATATAATATAAGGAGCCTTGTTTTATATAAGGAGCCTCTTCCTGAGTATTACTTTACTGAATTATTCTTTAGGTGTTAGTAATTGTCTGTCTGGAGGGAGACTGAAACAAACTCTGATCATTGCCTTCTGGATACCCACTCTTCTTCCTTGCTAACAGAATCCCAGTTTTGTTCCAAGCAAAAATATCCCCCGAGCTACAAAACTCAACTTCTAGGCTCCCATCTCCTCCGGTAGGGGTATTCACACAATGCGGGTCTCACCAATGTGATGTAAGCAGAAGTCTGTTCAGAATTTCTAGGAAAATGTCTGCATTCCTGATAAAAATGCAACCCTTCTTCTTCCTCCTTTTTGCCAACAAGGTGAGCAGATATGAGATAGGCATCTTGTGACAATTAGGACAGAAGCTACATGCTAAAGACGGCAAGTAGAGAGACAGACAGAGCCTGAGAAAGTGGTGACATCATCGAGCTGCTGCACCAGCCCTGGAACGCCTGTCATCGGGATTTTATACGAAAAAAAGGAACCCCCTGCAAGTAATAGGTTTTCTGTTACTTGCAGATGCATTCTTCACTGGTGCAAAATGCAGCACCTGGAAGTAGAATATTGCAAACAAAAGAACCAAAAAATGTGAACTTACCAGATAAAGGAGTTAGAGGGGTGTGCATTTAGGACCCACATATATCAAGCTGGAAACTTGATGACCTTTTTAATGAGGTAAACATTTGGTCTCACGCACATACTCTGTGTTTACTGCAGCTGTAGTATTAAAAGACATGACAGGAAAATTCATAATGTGCTGGATTCTTCTTGCTGATTTTTGCAAAGTCCTACTTGAGGGAGATGAACTCAGACTAGAGCTGGCCAGTCTGACCACTAAGAGAACATGTCTCTGCCTGTGGCCTGCAATCGAAGTTGTCTGAGAAGCCTATGATGAGAGTCCTCTGCTCTGTGAAATCATACTGCTTTCCCACCTCAAGCTGGAGACTCAAACCAGAGCTGAAGCAGCAGCCTTAGCAGGTGCTGAGACTGGCTTCCCAGTTCTTTCTTCAGGTACTCTGCCACATAAAGGAGGTGATCATGCTGGTAAAGAGGGATAATGGGTCTGCTTTCCCTCCAATATTTATGATTTCATATTGTTCTGTCAATTCAGTTAAAAAGAGAGAGGGATGTGTGGAAAATGAAGACCTGTCACTAGGAACCCAAATTTCTCGGGCCTTAACATTATGACACCATAGATCCTCGGCTGTGGTTGCTCACGTGTGGAACTAACTTACAGAGACTGAAAACTTACTAAATTTTAGAAGGAACTGTATTTCTTAAGAAATACCAAAATAAAAAATAAAATAAATAAAAATTTAAAAAATACAAGAAAAAGAAATACCAAACACCTAGTGATTGATCAATTCATAAAGGAATGGGATTCCTTTATGGTCCCCAAACTCACACCCACAGGAAATGGGTTGTAAAAGTTGAACAGCTCCCAAAAAAGCATCCATTTCCAGCTTTCTCAGCTGTGGCCATGGAGAGTAATGAACTAGAGGAGCCTTCCAATTTCGCTAAACAAATAACTTATTTCACTGCCAGAGTGGGGAGTCCTCAGTGTTCCTGCCCAGCAAGAACTGATATTTGCTAGGCAGGCCAGTGATTGCAGTGATGCAGAACAGTGGTTTTCTCACTCTCTTTTTTTCCCAAGCGAAGGCTTCTAACTTCATTTAAGCTTATTGGTCACCAGACATGAGGAATCACCTGAAGACCTGATGAAAAGGACAGCATATCATCCAAAGACCCTGGTCCCGAATTGGATGAAGTGACTGGATGAGACAATGTTGTGGTTTCCCTGAGACAGGGGCTGAGGAGGGTCTTCTACTTATGGGAAGACGGGCGGGGGGAAGGTGACAAAGCCATAGGGGTAGACTGTGGTGAACTGTTAGTTTCCTACCCAATAAGCACTCTCCTTTTATTTCTTACTAACAGAACCCCAACTTTGTTCCAATCAGCAATGAGCCAACTAAAATCCTTGATATCCCAGCCTCTCTATTGGGATTTCCATGTTGTACAGTTTTAGCCAATGATATATAAGTGTAAGTCTGTGAGAGATTTCTGGGAAAATGTTTGATTTCTTAGTAGAAGAGTCATCTCTTCATCTTTCTCTAATTTTTTCCTGCCTGGAACACAGGCAGATGCAACACCTAGGAAAAGAGTGGCCATCTTGGGACCATACCCTAAGCAAGGCAGAGCAGCAATGTAGGAAAAACCTGAGGCATTGATGGCTATCCAGGGATCCTGAACCAACCTGGACTGCCACCTCAGACTTCTTATTTTATATATAAATATTTGGTTAAGCCACTGTTGTTGGATTTCTGTTATTCCAAACAGCTAAACCCATCTCAGACAGATATAGATGTATAGGGTGGTGGTTCTCAAAAGGTGGGCCTTCAACCAGCAGCATCAGCTTTGCCTGGGCAATTGTATGCATGAAAATTCTTGGTTCTCACCCCAGATCAACTGAATCAGAAGGAGGCTAAATGCCATTGATGACTTCCTGTAAGAATTAAGCAAGATGTGAATATTCTCGCTGTCCTGATTTTGTGATAATCAGGGTAGGCTAAACATTCGCTATATTAGAAACCATGCATGTGTCCCCAGACCTAGTTTTTCTCCCTAGGTCTGGTTTTTAGAATGCTGGTGATAAATCAAGCCTGATTTATTATATGACCATCCTGTATGGGAAATGACTGTAACTCTAGGTCAACCTTAAGAGATATAGCAGGGGGGCAGATGTGGCTCAAATGGTTGGGTGTCCGTCTCCCATAAGGAAGGACGTGGGTTCAATCCCGAGGACCTCTCAGTAAAAATTAAAAAAAAAAGAAAAATATAGGAGGCGCGTGGGCCGCCAGTCCCCGAATGTGGGTGCACCGCCAGGCCCCACTTAGCCACGCAGCAAGAGATTGACGTAACAGGAGAGTGACACAAGGGAAAGCCAAGATGAGATGCACCGAAAAACCAGGAACTAAGGTGGCACAGGCAGTAGGACGCCTCTCTCCCACATCGGAGTTTCCGAAGATGGAATCCCGGTAAAGAAAGGAGGAGAAGGATGAGAAGAGAGAGCAGGAAACAGGCACAGAGAATTGCCCAGCGAATGGACACGAAAATTGCAAAAACGGTGGGGGGGGGGCAGTAAAAATGTATAAAAGTAAATAAATAAATAAATAAATAATAAAAAGAATCAAACAATGTAGTTTATAGTGAAAGACTGATAAAAGATAGGAGAAACTGCAAAGGGATCCAAAGGTAAAACTGATTGCCTGAGTTATACAATTATAGTTCCAAGCTTTTGAAATATCCTTTCTCTCAGTTCCTGGTGTCACATAGGAAATTACAGTGATGCCATTGAATCCAATAAGTGCATGGTAGCCTGGTTACAGTGCAGCTCACCAATTAGCCTGATGAGTGTTTTTAATCTGACAGAGAATAGGTGGGACCAGAATGGATGTCATTAATGGATGACTGATTTAAAATCCCACCAATATTGAGTGCCTCATGTATATTTAATATATTATACATATTTAGTGTATAGTTGGTTCTTCCAATCTCTTTCTATGTTCACACAAATACTCTCTACTTCCTTTGCTTGTCTAACATGTCTTGTGGTTACTATCTTATAAGTTTTATCCATTTTGTTTGTTGTCTTGTCTTCTATGGAAAATTTTAATATTATCAAATAAAATGGAAAACTCATATGATGCATGACATCTTACACTGGAACAATGCTCTTTTCTACATTCTTCCATAAAAAGTGAGAAATATTTACCAAATTTAGCTTAACACATCTCACTAAAATAAGTATATATAACAACTTTAAAAAAGCCAAGCACATAGAATATATATTGGTGCTAATATCTATTTATGCCTAGTTTGGAGCTTCTTGGCAAAAGGGCAACACTGAATTTCTTTAGCTATTTTCTCATAAATGTATACCAGTTTCATTCTTTATAGACTATGGTCCAGCTCTCTCAGCTGAATAGTCTGTGAAAGGTGCAAGAAAACCTTGGACAAAATATTGTATTATCGAACTTATACAGTTTAGTAAATTGGTAAGAATTATTCAAGACTTTTCACTGTTCTGATTGTATTTCTATTACCAATTCCTGATACCATAAAAATAAATAACCAAAGAGCCAGCTATTTCATTTTTAAATAGATACCCCTGCCTCAGAATCTTTTCCCTAAAAATAATTGCAATTCTTAGAGATATTAGGAAAACGGAGTTGATAGGAAAAAAATGCATTACAAAATGACATAAAATAGTTTTGTGTCCTAGTTCCAGTTATCTCTAAATTAAATTAAAAAAACTGGATGCAGTCTTAGAGGTACTAACTACATGTCTCCAGACCATGTCTAAGAAGTAGAGAGATGTTCTCTTCGATGTTTATGGCATTGAATTACTATCACGATCCAGGTTTGGTCTCAAGAAGCAACACAAACTTTTCCATCAATTGTTTGTTGGAAGAACTAAACATTAATGATTTCCAGATAAAATCATGGTTTATGTCAGATACTCCTATTTGTCTTAGTTTTCCAAGCTGCTATGATAAATATCACACAATGGGTTAGCTTAAACAACAGGAATTTATGGGTCATGGTTTTGAAGGCAAGAAGCCTTGCTTCCTCCCAGGT
The DNA here is from genome assembly GCA_029593785.1 of Cabassous unicinctus. Taxonomy (NCBI): domain Eukaryota; kingdom Metazoa; phylum Chordata; class Mammalia; order Cingulata; family Chlamyphoridae; genus Cabassous; species Cabassous unicinctus. The sequence goes on along the minus strand of JAQZBX010001774.1, from coordinate 58,383 downwards.
GGGTAGAATCCTGGGCTGGCTTGTCGCAATCCTCGGGGTTCCAAGGCTTGAATCGCTGCTTCCCATTACGTGGTGATGTCCTCTCCTTTCCTCTTCTGGGTTCCGTTGACTTGCACCTTCCAGCTCCTGCCTGTGGATTTCTCCTTCTATGTCTGAATTTCTTCTGCTTTTCAAAGATTCCAGTAATCCAGATTAAGGACCAACCGCATTCAGTGGGGTCATACCTTACTAAAATAACATCTTCAAGAAGTCTTATTTGCAATGGGTTCACACACAGAGGAATGTGGATCAAGACCAAGAGCATGCCTAAACTGGGGTGCATAATCCAATCCACCACAGCATTCACATGAGCAATAAAAGTAGAGGCTAACACTTGCATAGACACACGATATGTTCCAGACAATAAATAACTCCATTAAACAGGTTAATTAATTTACTAATCTGAAAGTACATTTTGCAACTTACTCTTTTGAAAGGTAAAGATTTCAATCCAAAAGCAATCACTATATAATGTTGTGTAACATGGATTAGTTTTAGGAATGGGAGTGGTGGTGAAGGTGTCCAATTAGTAGCAACTACCTTCGGTTGGCAATATTCCAGGCCAGCGTGCTTTCTTCTATTCTTTATAGAGTGAATACTTGTCTTTTAAGATTTGTGGTATCCTGATAAATAATTCCTGTTAAGAAAAAGCATCCCAACTTAAAAGTAAGGCAAAGTGTACTGTAAACTTTTTCAAAGTCATACTAGAGTATTATCTAAAAAGCCACATTGTCTAACAAGGCTCATTTGATCAAGCAAGGGAAAGTGACTTGGGCTTATTACTTACTTTTTTTTTTTTTTAGGTACCGGGACCAGGAATTAAATCCAGGACCTCTTATGTGGGAAGCCAGCACTCAAGCACTGAGCCACATCAGCTCCCCTGAGTTGGTTTCTTCGTTTGTTTGCTTGTTGTTTGTTTTTTTGTTTTTGTTTTTAGGAAGCACTGGGGACTGAAACTGGGACCTTCCATGTGGGAAGCAGTCGGTCAACCACTTGAGCCACATCCACTCCCTATTTACTTTTGATTAAGGTCCTGATTCTGTAAAATGATTTTTTAATTTGAAGACATTTGATAAGTTGCAATTTTTTGTCCATTGGTGATGCAAGTAATTTCTTTTTAACAGTCTTTCTTTCACTTTCTTTCAGTCGATTGCATGGTCTTTTGAAACAGCTTTGTTTTCCTGATGGTTCCATCATTAATGAGTAGCACACACCTTTCATGTTTGCTCATTTATATATTTGCATAAGAGTTATATATCATAATAAAATATTATCATTACTAGCTACATGCTTGATAGCTTAGGTATATACAAAGCAATAATGTGGGATACTTTGCTAATGGGCCTTTACCAGAGGCCTTAATCTATTCACACCATGTCCAAAAAAGTACGTGTTTTTCACTTTTAACCCCTAGCAAAATTCATAGAAGATGATCAGGATTGTGTTAAATGAGCAAATGAAGCATAGGATACCATTTCAGTATATTAGAGGAAGTTGAAATTTTTTTTCCTATGAGAAAGTGGAGAGTAATGATTTAATCTAGTCAGATGGCATAGCACATCTCTGCACCATGGCAGCTAATCAATCAGAATGAAGATCATTTTCATCCTTTGATAAAGGAGATGTCACATGTTTCCTTGGCAAAGAATTTCATGTCCTTCACACCTTACAACTGAGAATTTTTGCATGTCCATTTGAAATCCTCCCTGCACCAATATAAACTCAATCCTATTCTTTCTCAAGAAAATAAACACATTCTTGTTAGAAAACCTCCTCTTTGTTTAATACATGCTTTCCTTCCATAACTTCACTTAAAGTCCACTCCAGTTAAATAATTTGAATCCTTTTTTAGAAGAATATTAAGAATTCCAAAGCTAGAAACAAGTCAATATCATTTAGAAAAAAATAGATAAATAAATTGTAGGAGATTCATACACAGGGAAACTACTTAGCAATAAAGAGATAAAATACTGATACCCACAAGGACATGGGTGAGTCTCAAGAAATTTTGTTGAGTGAAAGAAGGTAGACCCATCAAAGTACACACAATATGATTCAGTTTATATGAAGCCAGAGAACAGGCAACATTGATCTCTAGTAATAAAAACCAAAGCAGTAGTTGCTTCTGGGGTATGTGTGTGGAGGGGAGGGGGATTGACTGGAAATTGCCAAAAGGGAATATTCAGTGGGGGATAGAAATATTCCATATCTTGTTATGTTTGGTAGCTACATGGGTGTATAGAATTGTCAAATTTTACTGAACTGAATACTTATTATCTGTGCATTTAAATGTATGTAAATCATATCCCAAGAAAAAAGTTAGAAAGAAAATAAAAGACTGTTACAGACATTGCCAACAACGTTATCAGCACTTTCCATAAATCATGTACCTTGAGATTCAATTGCCGTCTTGAAAACGAAGATTGTAGATAAATAAACATTCAGTTTCTGGCTAGCTGCAATTTTCTGTGCTGGAAGTGGTGAGGTTCACCAGAAGAATAGGTGAGTCAAGCAGTCAGTTTCCAAATAATTCTGTACTCCTGAATGTGATGTGCAATGCTGGGCGGTGAAGAGGGTTAAAGTCAGTAAACGAGAGTCCTGCCTGAGATTAACCAGGTTGTTTCTCTGGCAAACTTCCCAAAGTAACAGGCTGTAGGGTAACTGGGGTTTTATGACAGATTAGAGTGATCTTGGTCATACTGCTTCACTTCATTGAGATATTTGGAGGATTAAATGAGATGACTTATTTGGCGTGACTAGTCCAGTGAAATAAATTAAAAAAAAAAAAGTAAGTCCTGAGAGGAGATTCTATTTCAACTTCCTCTGAACTGTGTGTCCAAACCATATGTGGAAGAGAAACTTTGATTTCCTTCTGAGAACAACACTTCCTGATAAAAAAAAAAACACCAAACTCTTCCTAAGCATTTGGGAAGAATAAAAAAGCCAATCATCTGAATAATCCTTAATTACTACTTTGTCTTTTTTCCCCCTTTAACTTGAGAAGTTTGTGACTCACTGAAGGGCAGCACAGGGATACGCTCCTTTTGAAGAAGGGGAGGGGCTGCTTACCTAATGAGCCCTTGGTGCTGAGGCAAGGGCAGAGCAGTAGATCATAACACTAGGCAGCTGCCAGAGGAGAAAGTTTGACATGCCAGCAGATTTGAAATATCTTTAACATTATAGATTCCTAGACTGCATTATCTAATAGCGGCTGCCAGGGAATTTATACATGTGAGAGCTTGAGATCTCTGATAGAATATGATTTTCCTAGGTGTCTCCATTTTGATACCAATAAGACCCAAGAACATTACTTATGCGTCACTCTGGATGAAATAAATAGCTAAAGTAATGCTCACTGGCTACTGCATCTACATCCAGAAGAGAATTCCACTGGGCTTAATCCATTTGGTTAATTAGTATGTTGGGCTTTTTTTCCTACAGACAACATATACAAGTTTTGATCAGTTGCACAACTTGCTAGTAAGCGCTCTTAGAATGAGAAAAGAGGAAACTCTCAACTACCAAGTGGATAAGATGGCACATTCTGTGGATGTGCTGGAGAGAGCCTGCAAGACTAGAGCAGGAATAAGGGATGTTCTCTTTCTTGCTTGCTTCCTGTTCCTATTAGTAGCCCCCCATAACATTTAAATTCAGCAGCAGCAATTCATTCCAAAGCAGTATTTGAGTCAAGTTTGCAGTTTTTCCAGACTGCTGGATAGACTCTGATAACCTCATAGCAGTTACTCAGAGGCAGCACCAGTTGCCCGTGCTGTCTCCTCAGAATCTGGGTCCTACCTCTGTGGGGCCCCTCCTCAAACTTCTGGGGCATCAGTAGTATTTCAGCAAGGCCCTATCCTTATTAATCTACTTATCTCTGAAGTGGGCACCTTCTCCACAAGGTCCCTTACCCAAGCTTGTAAATTTTTATAATTCCAACCTCTCCCACTTGTTTCTCTAGTCCTAGAAGTGGGTAGTTTCTGAAAGAGCCCTAACTTATTCATTTGTTAATAGTTATTCCTTTAGGATATGCCTACGAAAGCATGTAATAATACCACTATCTCCTAAAGTATGCCCCCATAAAAACCTTTCAGTTATTATGTGTCTACTTTTGCATCAGACCCAGTATTATATGCTTTTGGCACTTGTCATATTTAATTCTCTTTATTGGGAAGAAAAATGACGAAAATAAAATTGACAAAAAAATATTTATTACCGTGTTTAAATTCAATAGTATTTTTAGAAATAAGCTGAAATCTGAGGATAAAATCTTGTGCAAAACAAATAAACAGGGGAAAAAACATCAATTGTCAAGGACTGATAAAATGCAAACAGGTCAACTGGTGTTGACAACAGTTGGTGCCTATAAGGCATAATAGGAAAAAATTCTCACGTTCTTTACATATCACAGAAGCATAACATGGTTGGCCTACCATGGGGAAAATACCAAGAAGAAGAAAGGATATCACGAAGGAAAGACAGTGCCGGTGTTAACAAGGAAGCCTGGGATACCAGGCCATCCTTCACAGTATAATGGCATGGTCTGCCAGGAGATAGGTATACAATGGCTGTGGGGACTCTGGTGGTATCAACTGATAATGCCAAGCAAGGGAGGCATTGGGCAAGAACCTGGGTGGGGTTAAAAGAAGGAACAAAGGAAAAGGATTTATGACTGTGAGAAAAATTAATAAACATTATTCAGTGAAATAAGCAAGGCACATAAGAACAAATACTGTGTGATGTCACTTATATGAGATATGGAGAATTAGAAAATTCATAGAGGCAGAAAGTAGATTAGAGGTTACCAGGGGATAAGAGGAGGTAGATTGGGGGATTTTTTTTCCTGGTGGTTATAGAGTGTTTATAAATAAAAATCAATAAAATGAAAATAGCAATAAGCATTTATTATCTTATACTTTTATGGCAATAAATCTGACTGGGAGAGGAGCCACTTCCAAGCTCACTCACATGGTTGTTGCCAGGCCTTTCATCCTCACTGGCCGTTGGCCTAAGGCATCAGTTCTTTTCCATGTGGGCCCTCAAAGAGCAGCTCCCAACATGGCAACCGGCAAGAGAGGAAGAGAGGGTGCCCAAGACAAAAGCCAATCTTATTATAACCTAATCTCAAAAATGACATCTTATCGCTTCTGCCATATTGCATTCGTTAGAGGCAAATACAGAGATAATAAGTCCAGAAATTTCATAAGGGAAAGAATATTAAGAGGTGAACATATTTGGAAGTCATCTTAGAGGCTGCTTTTTACCCTGATTCATTTACCTTTAAAGTTATTGATATGGTTGGTTGAAGTCTACTGTCTTGCTATTTGTTTTCTATTTTTCTGTTTATTGTTCCTTTGTGCTTTCTTTTCAGTCTTCCTTTCAATTAATTGAATAAATGTTAGTGTTCCTTTTAATCTTCTTTGTTGAATTTTTAGTTACACATTTTTGTATTATTTTTAATGTTTACTCTAGAATTTAGAATATGCTTCCTTAATTTATTACAGTATAACTTAAGTTAGAATTATACCACTTAACAATGTAAGAACCTTACGGCTATGTAATTCTCTTTACCACCTCCTCATCCTTTGTGCTCTTCTTGTTATATATATAAAACTTCTATATACATTATAAACCTATAATATATTATGATTATTTTATATTAAACAGTTATCTGTCATCTTTAAAATTGTTTTAAGAGTATTTTATATTTATCATATATGTACCCTATATATGGTATTCTATATTCCTTCCTGCATATCCATGCTTCCAATTTTCAGCCTGAAGAACTTTCTTTAGAATTTATTGTAGTACTGGTGAGCTTGCAATACTTTCTTTTAGCTGCTGCTTCTTGTCTGAAAACATCTTTGTTTTCCTTCATTGAAAGCTATGTTTTCTATTGACCTCTCTCTTGAATTCACTGAACTTCTTGTTTTCTATGTTCAGCCTGTTGTTAAACCCCTCCAATTAATCCTTCATTTAAGATATTTTATTTCTCAATTCTAGAATATCCAATTGGTTATTTTCAGGAATTTTAATTTTTCTGTTATAAGTCTCCATTTCATCATCCATTTTGTTCATCTTTTCTTCTATTTTTTTTTTTTAAACATCTTTCTATAGTTTCAGTTTATCTCTGGTTTCAAATGTCTTCTAGGCAAGATCTCCCGGGTGTGTATTATGGGCCCTTCTCTCTGGCAGGACTTTGTAATCATAGCACAGTGAAACTATAGGAGATTCTGCTCTGCTTTACTACCCAGCCACCCGATTCCTGATTCCAGATTCCCTGCCAAGTCCCCCACAGGAGAATCCATGGGCAGGGAGAACGAGCTCTGTCTTGAAACTCCTCCAGATTCCGGTCCGCCTTGCCTGTCCACACACAAGCATTAATAGCGCAACTGATTTCTCCTAATCCTTGCAGTGTCTCTGCCCAAGCAATCCGAGCCTCCACCTGCACAGGCCTGACTCAGCAACTACCCCTGGAGGAAAGTGGCCTGATCTCCGCTCACTGGAAGGCTTGTCTCTCTCAGGAATAAAGTTCCTTTAGACTTCTTTGTATCCACAATGTTCTGATGGCTTCAGACATATAGATGACACTTTCTATACATTCATAACATAAAATATATCATATAAAATATATTTAAATATAACTATCACGTAAATTTTACATATTTATATATTTTTTACTTTGTTATAACAGGACAATAGTCTGTGTGAACGTCTATAGTTTAATCCCTTAATATCACTTGAATGCATTGGTTTTCTCCACCTGATTCAAGCCAGCGTTATCTCACCTCAATTCTTAATTGGTCTCCCTGTTTCCACATTCCCTCCACTACCCCTCTAATCTGTTCTTCACACTGCGGTCATTGAACTCTTCAAAATGCAGATCAGAGGATAACACTCCCTTTTTAACACCCATCAATGGGTTCTCATTATTCTTAGGATAAAGGTCAACATCCTTAATAAATTCACCAAGTCTGACCTAGCTCTCCAGCTTTATCTGTGGGAAGACAAGAGGGCAAGTGGTTACAGAAGAAGTGCCAAATGATACAGGTTTTTAAAGAGACAGTTTGGTGGTTACTATATCTGGAGGAAGAAGGAGGAAGAAGAGATATATATTTTAATTTGCTCTAGTAAGTTTTAATAAGAAAAACATGTAATAGTCTATATTTTATGTAATCAACATTTGTTTTCTTCAGAATTCTTTTGAAATGCAGTTTGTCCCTGGAAAATGATATGATGTGTTTTCTCTCCTTAAAAAGTTGTCATTTCCTCTTTTTTTTTTTTTCCACTTCTTCTTTAGTGGAAAGTGAAATTTCTAGATTTGTCTTAATTTTTCCAAGTCAACTCTTCCAAGTCTAAATACAGCACATTTTCATAAAGATACAATTGGGATGACTTTTAATTCAATATAAATCAGTGGGAAAAGTTCTAAAACTTTACTTAGTGTCTTCTTTCTAATATTAGATCATTTAACATTTTTGTATGAGAGAAATGAAACCAGCTCTTTTTGGCATCACTTGGTTGTAACCCCCTTTCCTCCTTAGTTTTCAAAGGGCATTGCTACTGGCAAGTGAGGTGAAATGAAAAGCTGATTCATTAGCACTTTGCCCAGACATCCTGGACTAGGTGAGACTGAGAATATTCTCTTTTGTTCTTGCTGAAATGAGCATGGGTTTACAGGAATCAGTAGAGGGCACTCTGATCCAAAGATCAAGATAGTATCAAAGCATCTGGAATCTTCTCTTTACATTCCTTCAACAATTACTTGAATAGGTGCCATGCTCAGACAGATATAATGGGTGGAGTCTGACCAGTAGGTGGTGGGGTGGGTGAGAACAGTGAAACTACCTGGTGCCATCATTATGTTGGAGGAAGCCTGGAGTTTCGAATGCTTTTACAAAGAGCAGGAGAGCAGAGTCAGACCTTGCAACAAGTGTCACCCATGGCCTTAACCCTTACTTTCTAGATCAGAGGTTCTTAATTAGGGGTCCGTGAGCTTGAATTGAAATTTAAAAAAAAAAAAAAAAAATTATTCTTTTGGGGATATGTTGGTGTGGGTGTGATATATTTATTAAATAATGCATAGTATAGTGTGGACTTAGTAGGGGGTCCGTGTTTTTCACCTGACAGGCAAAGGGGTCCGTGGAACAAAAAGGTTAAGAACAACCTGTTCTAGATCCTTTTCTAGGAGACATATTGCTACCAATTCTAGAATTATTGTTCATCACTCAAACCTCTCAGACATAGTAACCCAGGTTCAGAGCCTGAAAAAGTTGCCTGACCCATGCTTTGAGGATAAAGTGATCACATATTATCTGTACTTGTGCATGTGGTCATTCTTCCTCCCCAGAGGGCATCTTGAGATGCTTTGCTTAAATGGCCATTGATACTATGCTTGCATAAATTTTCTATTATAGTGTTGCTCCCAGGTAAAACCTCATTTAAAAGTTTTGCATCCTTATTGAATTCTTTAAAATTCTTCCTTTTAATTTTATATTTTTCCACTTGTATCCCACTTTTCTTTTTCCATTAGTTTAAACCTGCTTTACATAAAATAGAAATATTGTGTTCTCAGTTTCTGTATGTACATAAATCAGTAATTATTATCTTTTGTCAACCCACTACTATTACTATTTGGGCCATTTTCTGTCCTTTAATAGCCATGCAATTTCATTGGATACTAAAACCTTTTACCATTGTTTAATTATAAAACAAATTTCTTTAATTTAAATACTAATCCATAAGTCACATAAAAATGGCCTCAAGTACACAATGAACAGTGTAGGAGTTTCAGGTATAATGGACAATAAGACCCTGCCTATTGTCAAAGCAACGGCCATCTCTCCCATTTCCTCCTTGTGTCTAGATAGTGGTCAGAGATGAATTGTAAGCAAGTGCTGTGAAGACACGGGCACTGGAAGGAATCTGTTGCAGTAAGGGTGGTGGAGATCCCAGCCTCTGGGGGCTCCAAGGCAGAGGGGCCAGCACCAGGGCCAGCATCGGCCAGGCAAGCAGCAGTGCCAGGGGTGATCTGGACATTGTTCTTAGTGGTGTAGGCCACAAGGGATTTGAAAGATCCCTAATGTTCCTTAAGATATTTATTTTCTCCTTAAAAATGCTGAAACTGATTCAAAGCACCCAGACTGACACATTTCATTACATTAACAATTTAAAAATTCTTGATTTATCACTTCATTGTTATTTCTCAAAGTTTGCCATCTAGTCTGAACTGAACTCAATAGACCACTAATCCCAACTAAATATAAGGTTGAATAGACCTCAAAACCTGAGAATGTTGGCCTCTCAGAGTCAGAGGTTCTGAGAGTAGTACTGATTCCTTTTCCATATCTTGGGACATCGAGTTTAAGGCATTTTCAGTTGTGAGCATTGGGTATTGCCTGGTATAAGATAGCACATTTTGCTGAGGCCATTCATTTTTTTTTTTTTTTTTTTGTAGGTACAGGGAATTGAATCCAGGACCTTGTACATGGGAAGCTGGCACTCAAGTGGTTCTCAACATTTTTGGCTTTGGGACCCCTTCAAAGGGACCCCTTCAAACTCTTTAAATATTATTGAAGATGTCCAAAGTTTTGGTTATCTGAATTGTATCTTTTGATATTTCCTGTATTTGAAATACTGAGAGTGCAAAAAGTTCTCTGAAAGAGTTTAGCCCCCTCTCCACCCCCCGGGAACACTGGACCGCTCTTTGAAAACTACTGAAATAGGTATTTATTGAACACCCGTTGCGTGCACACATTGAAATGGACTCTATAGCAAATTTGGAAGTTCCGCAGAGAGTGAAGAGCACAAGCAGAAGCAGAGCAGTGGGAGTGAGAATGCCATGTTGGCTGAACAGGAGAAAATCAACCAGGCTGGAGTACACTGGATGCTGTAGGAAAACGAGCACCACCGTCCAGCATGATCCGTTTACCCTAAGGGCTTCTGTGCAATGCTTCTTGTTCAGGGTTTTGCTACATAAGATAGTATAAGAAAAAGGGCCTTGATTTCAAAAAATAATTTTTCTAAGGATCAGCATTTTTTTAAAGATAAAATTGGTTTCAAGTGAGACAAGGGGTGGTATATTAGTTGAGTGATTATCATTTCCCAGAAGGAAGGGGAAGAATAATTTCCTTGTTTGGGTTCTGGTAAAAGGTCGAGATAAGCTAAAGTGAGACTGTCTCTCTTCGCCATTGAGTTCATATGGAATCAAGTGTATTAATTCTCTTTATTGTTGCAGGAGAATGAAACTTACCACACTGATGTTTCTCATGTTTTCTGGGAAATCTCAGGCATGTACCACACCAATTAGCTGAGGATCTCTTTTGCCAAAAGTCACCCTTCCCACCAGTTCCTGGAGGAGTTCCAGGCTCAGTCAATTGCCAAGTGACTCATGGCCACTTCCATAGATCTTCTCGCCCCCTCACTCATGCCAGTTGTGAGTGGAGAGGAGACAGAGCTAAGTGCTGACCTGATGATGACCTGCTTCTCTCAAAAAACCAATGCCAGAGACATGCCTGTTTGTGAGCACGGCCAGGTCAAGCAGTGGCCTGGAGGTTTTGGGGAATGTCCAGTGGCTCTAGCAGAAACAGTTGTGGTTTCGAGGGTCACTTTTTGGCCAGCCATGTAGGATGTATTTACATATAGATGGATGAATGGATAGGTAGGTAGGTAGGTAGGTAGGTAGATGACTATCTGCCAACAGATTGTCTCCTGGAATTGGGGGCCAGGGACCTTGTCCATTTGTGTTGCTATCTTCAACATCTTGTGGCACCCCGTGTGGGATTACGGAATGAACTGCTGAGGAGAGAGAACGGGATGGGCTCGGAGAAGCACGTGGTCTCCATCCTCATCTGTTGTGGCCCCTTGCTTATGAAGTGCCCTTCACCTCACCTCCTTGTTACTGCAGCCACATCAACGAACAACTTGATTGTGCTTACTAAAAATTTCTTCACTTAAGCAGCTCTGAAAATTCTAATATACTGTTTGAGCTGGTTTTCTATTACTCTAATTTTAGAAGTTTAATCTTTGTACTGTGTTCCCTGAAAGATATTATACCTTAAACTTTGCTAAATGGTTGAAAATTCTGCTGTTGAAAGTATAAGAGAAGCAGAACTTTAAACAGACCGTCTCAGTTTTGCTTACAGGAATAAGATGACATCTCAAAGCAAAACCAGACAGAATGGTGTAAATCTGTAACTTTTCTCAGAGACAAAAAGCTTGATATCCTTGAGTGTGGTTGGCTGAGAAAGGAGTCATGAAGACCTTGCACATACCCTCCTTACAAGACCCCTGGCATCACTTGTTTGTTTTTTTGTTTTTGTTTTTTTCCTTGTTTTTCTTCTCCTCTACTACTCTCCTTTGCCTATAAAAACCCTAGCTCCCATTCTCACTTTGAACTGGTTTGGGGAGGATTCTCCCAGTTTCTTGCTTGTGCATTCGCAATAAATCACCTTCTCACTGAAATGCTTCTCCTTGGTAGCACCGGATTGCGCAGGCCCTTCTATTGGAAATAGCCATTCTTATGGCAACAAACTCATCTCTGCCCCGCTGCCTCCACCTTTCCTGTGGTCAAGAACGTGTCCTATGTGTTAAGAGCTAAGGTGGTGCCCAGCCCACTGGAAAGAGCCCTTTGGCTCAGGAGACATATCTAATAAGTAGGGTGTGGTAGTTTGAAACTATATGTACACCAGAAAAAACATGTTCTTAAATTCAATCCATTCCTGTGGGTGTGAACCCATGGTAAGTAGGATCTTTTGATGAGGCTACTTCACTTAAAACATGGCTCACCTCAATTGGGGGCGGGGGGGGGGGTAGGCCTTAATCTTATCACTGGAGTCCTTTATAAGTTGAATGAAATTCAAAGGGAGAAGGCCATGGAGGAAAGAAGCTGAAATTCAATGGAAGCCAGAAAAGAATGGAGAGGCCAGGAGACACAGTAATGTCCCTTGCCATGTGACAAGCTAAGGACCAAGTATTGCCAGCAGCCAACCCCAGAACACCACAGTCTTAGGGAAGAAGGCATCATCTTGTTGACAACTTCATCTGGACTTTTTCCCAGCCTCAAACCATGAGCAAAGAAATTCCCAGTTTTTAACCTGTCCATTTCATGGTATTTCCTTAAGCAGCCTAGGAAACTAAAACATAGGGCGAGGCCGATTCCTTGCCTCCATATCTAGTCATCTATTCCCAACCCATTTCACCCAGTAGAATGAAGATGTGAAGTCTTCCAAGGGAAAAAAAGTTAAGGTTTTTTCTCCTTAATTAATTTCTTTCTTCATATGCCTTGCTTCCTAAGTTTTGATTAGAACTTTTGATAACACAGTGACAATGAAATCACATGCAGGTATTTTGTCCTAATGTACTTTGTTCCAGGCAGGTACACATGTATATTTCAAGGGGACTTGAGAACTACTGTACTATCACACACAAGCAACACTTTTAAACCAGAGGAGATATTCCTGGCAATCAGTGTTTTTGCAAGTGAGAAGGCTTAGAAACAACTTCTCTGTCATCTTCACTCTCTTTTGCCAAGCAAAACAATATAGTAAAGTGATGAACTAAAATGTAAGCTACACAAGGACCAAGGTCTTTGTATATTTTGATTTCTGAAATATTTCAAGGAGTAGTAGCATGGCACTGCTTGCTGGATGGGGAGGCTGCAGGAGCCTGTGAAACACTTTTTACTATGTTACAGTTCTTGGAGACTCAAGCCCCATAGTAAGGTGAATCCAGGTTGGGCAACCCACTGGCCCACTCGGCTTGCATAATGCTTAACTCAGTAAAGGAGGATGCGGCCAGGAATGAGGAAACAAGGGTAGGAGTTATGGCACAAAGGCCAGACTTGGAAAATTCAGCTGGAAAAAAAAGAGCCAAAATAAATCCTGGAACTTCATCAGAGATACTGGAAAGCATTGAAAGTGGTACCAAAAAAATAGAAATTCTGTCTATGAAATATCTATTCCTGGATGTGGTAACAAATGATACTGCTAAAAATTACTGTGTGTAGGATTATGCCATTCTTTTTTTTTTCTTTTCTTAATACTTCTCTTCAGGACCTTCTCTGATCCTGGGACCTTCCGGAGTGGGAGAGAGGCGCTCAATCTCTTGTGCCACCTCAGCTTCCTGGTCTGCTACATCATTTATCGTCTTTCCTGTGTCTCTTTTTGTTGCGTCATCTTGCTGTGCCAGCTCTCCACATGGGCCAGCACTGTGTGGCCCAGCACTCCGTGCGGGCCAGCACTCTGCATGGGCCAGCTCACCGCGTGGGCCAGTTTGCCTTCACCAGGAGGCCCTGGGTATTGAACCCTGGACCTCCTGTATGGTAGATGGGAGCCCAATCACTTGAGCCACATCCGCTTCCCACCTGTTTTAGTGAGCCAAAGGGGTGCTGATGCAAAAATACCAGAAATCTGTTGGCTTTTATAAAGGGTATTTATTTGGGGGTAGAAACTTACAGTTACCAGGCCATAAAGCATAAGTTACTTCCCTCACCAAAGTCTATTGCCACGTGTTAGGGCAAGATGGCTGCTGATATTTGCCAAGAGTTCAGGCTTCTTGGGTTCCTCTCTTCCCAGAGCTCCATTTCTCTGCATCAAAACTCCAAAACTCCAAAACTCTTCTCTGCCATGTGGTTTTATCTGTGAGTCCCCTTAATCATTATTTAATCAAGTATAGTGAAAGCTCTGAATCCAATATAATCTAATATGCCTAGACCAGTTCATAAACATAATCTAATACCTATTTTTGGAATTCATAAACAATATCAAACTGCTATACTGCCATTCTTATTTTTTGTTTCAGTGAGCATTATAAACCATTATTATCTACATGTCTGTGGTGTAGATATCACTTTTTGTTTTAAAGAATAGATTGGAAAGCTAAATATTGAGTATGTTATGTACAATAAGACTGAAATTCAATACATAGTATAAAGACTCTGGATTAAAAAAACAGAAGTCTTTTATTAAAATATTAAATTTTGTTATAAGCCCCAGTATCCCTGGATTTCTTGGGGAAAACCAAAATTTCCAATTAGCAGATATATCAGTCTCTTTTGCATTTGCTTAGATTCTTTTGGATATATATTTAGTCAAATTCTAGGTTTATATTCCCTAGTAGGGTTGTTTCTTTCCTCTCCAAGATGGCATGTGGATAAAAGGGGAAACTTCCATGTTGCCAGCTCTTTCCTACATCCTCCTTCTACCCACTGCCATGACTCCTCTTTGGCTCTGCCCTGAAGCCTGCCACCTTCCAACTGGGCCTTGGGCTAGGATGGGCGCTACACGACACTCTGCTATGAAGTCCTTGCCCACACTGCCAAAGTGGCTCTTTGGCCAAGCCTGCTGGCTCTCTATTCCAGACTCCCTCCCTTCTCTAGGAGCAGGTGGAAACTTCCAGAGCTTTCTAAGTCACCTGCAGTCATGAGAATCCATGTGTGTACTATCAGTCTTCTCCCTCTGCCTAAATATCCCACAGCAGCAGCAGCCCTTGGCTCTGGCCACCCTATGTCAAGACAGATCTCTGGTAAGGAAGTCTTCTCCAGAAGAGGCAGGGCCAAGCGCCACATCTCTGGGATTCCACCAAATGTATCAAAGTAGGCCTCAACCCCTTTCCCATTTAGTCTGAGATGGGGGGACTAGGACTTAGTCCTATCTCCAGCCCTGTTCCTAACTTTTCTTCTTCAGCTTTCCTAGAATTAGGAGGGATTCCTCCAACGTACTAGTCACAGATGACAATCTTATGCCCCCACAGCCTTCTTTTTCCCTACTCCAGGGGTTCTCAAACTTAGGGTACATCTGAATTACCAGGAAGGCCTGTTAAGACACAGATTACTGGGCCCTATCCAAAGAATTTCTATTTCAGTAGTCTTCAGTGGGAACTGAGAATTTGCATTTCTAACAAGTTTCCAGGTGACTCTGGTGCTGCTGATTAGGAGATCACTTTAAGAGCCACTGACCTATTCAGTCACCTTCCCTTTGGCAATAAGCATCTTGGTTTTGCCTTAACATAGGAAAAGCTGCAAGGGATATAGGCTATATTGTGTCAAATCTCTGATACCTAAAGCTATGAGCTTAAACTCTTTTGAAGAGGAATCATAGAGATTTTTGCTTGAGACTTTTCAGATCTCAAACTATGAATAGTAGCAACAAGAGAGGCCACACAGCAAAATGATTAATGACAGAAATGTAAAAGGATATGATAATAACAACTTTAAGACTTTAATGTGAGTCTCTTCCTTTGCCTTTTCAAGCATGTCATTTTGCGGCAGATTGCTTGAGGCAACTGTCTCCTTGGAAAGTTTGTTGCAGGATTGCAAAGTGAAATACTATGGCAATATTCACTCTGACATTAAAAATGGCATTTCTTCAGTGAGATGATAACTCTATATATTGTCTACATTTTTAATCTCTTTTGGCATTAACAGGACATGTGAGGATGCAAGGTGAAATCAGGGAATGGCAGTGGAAAGCCCTCCCACTCCCTTTTGTCCTTGGATGGAAAGATGACAGAAAAAAGGCAAAGGGATCCCCCTCTCTGCTCCAAGGAAGAGGGAAGTGAGTGAAATAAGGGGGAGACTGAGGATGTAGAAGCAGGGGTCCTTGGACCCCAGTGCCACATTCAGAGACCAGGAAAGGGCTGTACACCAAGTAGGTCCAGCAACATGGTCCAGATGTGGGAAACCTTAACAGCCTGGGTTTCTAGGTTTGAGTACCTGAGGAGTCCAGACCCAGAGTGGCTGAGAAGCTAACTGAGAGCTTCCAGATAGAGAGGCAGGTGTGGCTTTATTGAAAAAGCAGGCCAAAGAGAGCTGGGTCACAGAGAGACTCAGGCAAGGTGGGTCAACAGGAGGTTTGAAGCATACTGGTCTCTTGGTTACAGGCTCCCCCACTGATCTCCAGAGATGCATTCATAATTGTGGGTAACCTAGGTTGACAAGGCTATTTCTGTCACAACTCATTTCAGCTTACGATTTTTTCATTACCTCATTACCTGGCCTGTGATAAATAGTTTCAGACTCACGTGTAAAACTGTTTTAAAACATATGCCAGTTTCTCTTAAGTGGACAATGATTGGATTATCTGTGGTACAACTCTTTACTTGAAATGACCTCATCTACTCTCCATCCATGTACTTGCAATGGGAACTGCCACATGACTCTCCCTCTCCTGGGCATAGCTAATTTGTCCAGGGGTGATCACCCAATCTAATTCGAGCCCATCAATATCCTACTATTTCTTAAGAATTTCATAAGAGAGCCAAGTGATAGCAATCTCTCTATGCATTGCTGGGCTAGCTGTAATACGTAAAATCTGTGAGCTGTAATGACTGCATTCTGCACTGCACTGTAAGAAAATCCATCTTTAATGAAAGGAATGAAGCAGCATGCAAAGAAAAGCAGAATTGAGACTCCTCCTGAGTTTCTCAAATTGTTTCAGCCCTTGGTTACAAAAAAATTCCTAAGGCCAAAATGTGAACCCTATGACATAATTTAGTATCCCTGCATTCTTGCAATAAACCCACTTTTCTGATTAAACAAACACCAAAGGTTTCTGTAATTTTGCAACCAAGAGTCCTAAATAACAGGATAGAAAATAGTATTTAAAAAGTTATTAACTTTAATCTTGCAGGCACTTACATTGATTAAACCAAACCAAAGCAAACCAAACCAAAACTGTCTCAAGATCCTGGCTCTTTGTACTCTCTGACTTGACTACAATGCTAATCCTGTCCCTTAATACAAAAATGTATATATTTTGTTCACTATTTTCTACCCTTAATGCTTTTATATATAAAAAAAGATCCATATATAAACAAACAAAACTTTGAAGGGCACAAAAAGTAAAAATGCTTTCCCAGATCCTTGTATATAGTTTATTCTCCAGAAAGTACCCATTATCAGGTAAAGGTAGAGTGGCTATTTGTTGTTTTTGCTTGTTTTCCCACTTCAACTAATCACAGATCCCCTATTTCCTTGAGTTCTGGCAGGTTGTCTCCATCACCTTTTCAGGAGTGAACATGTGCTTCAAGCCTGGCTGACCAAAAGCACCAAATCCTTGTGGCCATGGCAGAACACTAAAAGCATATCCACCAAAGCACAAGATTTTGCCAAGCACTGCTAGTATCCAACATTTTGCATCAGATCATAGGTAATGCAATCTCAACTAAGAAAAATTACATGGAAGTATGAAAATGGATAGGAAATAAAATCTGATCAACAGCAGAAGATGGGATTCTCTTGGATTTTCTAAATAAGAATATACTCACAATCTTTTATAACTAAGAGTTGTGCATAGTGCCATGATAACAGATAGGCATATAAAATTCAGAGCTCTTACTAAATGACAACAATAAACAAGTATAAAATATATTATAGGAAAAATGATATACTTCACTCTGGTAAAAATTAAAACCCCAAGTAAAACTGTAAAGAAAAATGTATTATATAAAGAAATCAATGAAACCAAGAGCAGCCCACAAAAGATCTAATTAAAAGAAGACATCTGAAGAGAAAAAGATTCAATATTATATTTCTCTCCAAATTAATTCCCTAAATTTAGTGCAACCCAAATGAAACCTCCAGAAGAAAATACACTCACCATTAGACATTAGCAATTAGGAAGACTTTACCCCACAAATTGGAAAGCCAGACTATAAAACTAATCAAAGTAATGCATTATTTATTAGGAATATCAAATACTCAAAGATTTAACATATAATCGAAACATCATTTCAAATCAGTGAGAAAAGACTGAGTTTTTAAAAAAATGGGTTTTGAACAGATACTTGATTAACAGGCAGACCTACACCTTAATCACAAAAATAAATTCCAAATAAAGATCTGAACATGAAACACTCACAAAGATGCACACATTATAAATGTCTTAGAAGAAAATACAGAATGTTTTATATTCTGGAATAAAAAGCATGAAAATTATAAATTTGACTGTAAATACAAAAGTTCTATAAGAAAAAGACACAGTAAGAAAGTTAGACAAGTGACTTACTGGGACAAAACATTGGAAACACACGTAAAAGATTACTATCTAAACTATTTGAAAAACTAACAAATCCATGGATAGAAAGACAAATCATTCAGTAGAAAAATGAGCAGTGGAAGGAATATTTCATTTGCACAAAATACTTGGTCTAAAATAAAAATATAAAAAGATGCCCATCCTCACAAGTGTCAGAATTGAGAATTAAAACAATAAAGTAAAAAAATTTTTTCATCCATTAGATTAAAAACAAATTCAAAAGTCTAATACTGAGTGTCCTCAATGATAGGGGGAAGCAGGTACTCACTCATTCACTGCTGAGGGGAAATGCATATTGATATAGCCATTTTGGAAGCTAACTATAAGTATCTCTAAATTAAAAATGCTTAATATTCTGGCCCAGCAATTCGACTCCTAAACATAAACCACAGAGAAATCCTTAATTTATGTAAGGAGTCGTATGGAATGATGTTCAATTTCAGCAATGCTTATAATTGGAAAAAACCTGGAAACTACACTAAGTGTCCACCATAGCCATCAAACACTTAAACAAATATAAAAATTAGGAAAATGTGAATATACTGAAATAAAGAAATCCATGTAGAAAACGTTGCATAATGGTATACATATATTTATGTAAAAAACAAGACTATAAATATTTTATTTCCTGTAGCTATATAAAGCATACATAAACATCAAAGAAAAAGATCTAAAAGGAGAGCTTACCCTTTAGAGAGGCTATTGGGATTTTAAGTAGTTGTCAAAAAAGACTTGTCTTATGTTTTTACAAGTAAAATGCAGTCATACATTACATGTGTAATTTAAAATTCAATTTAAAGAAAAAGCAGTATGCATAGACTGATAAATTTTAAGAGAAATATACACATAAAAATTATACATTTTATTTTTCTCTCTGAAGATTACCTGCCAAAATGATGCTGTAATACTAAAGATATCTTTAATAAAAATAATTACACTCAACTCCTGTATTCTCATTTGACGAAGAAAATTTAGTTCATGATTTATAAAAACAATATAATTTCAGTTTAGAGCTCTTATTTAGTTTTAGTAATTTACATGTTTACATGGCATATGATTGTATACTGGAATCTTCAGAATATGGCATTAACAGGTAGAGGGTAGTAGTTTTAAAGTTAGAACTTAAGTCACTATTAACATTTCAGTTCATGGCTTTAATAAGTCAATATACATGTCTAATGGAAAGACAAACTTGAGAGTACAAAACCAGTTTGGCTTATTTCCTTAGCAGTTTACTAAATCTACCTTATACCATTCAAATATACTTTAATATTAAAGTTATTACTGGTCAACTCAATGTGAAGACTTATACTTCTTGAGCTTATTCTGTAAAATCCCTTTCCCCTAATGTTGAACCAGAATGGTACTGGTGTTCAAATCCAACAAGCCTGTATTTCATGAATGACACTACTTTTGGGTATATAAACTAAACATTGTTTCTAGGGCACTGTGCTTTTAAGAACTGCTTATTTTCAATGCAGTGTTGCTGAAGTTCTGAACAATGAAAAGAAAACAATGATTATGAGGTAAGACAAACTACCACAGCTATCTGGTTTCTCAACAGCTATGAGAGAAAAGGCATGACAGCAATTTCTTTCCAAATTAAAAGGTCATCAGTGAGGAAGAAAAATCTTTAAGGACAACCATCAATGGAATTTGGAATTTCCCTTACCTATCCTAGGTATCTGGTTCAACCTATAGCAATATATCCTGGGTAAGTGCCTCCCACATTCCTGATCCAAGAACTATTTCCTTTAGAAAGGCTACAATGGAGAGAGCACTAGGTTAGTACAAGGGAAAGAGCACTCGTGTTAGAAATTCTGGATCTGTCACTGAGATGCCTGGCAGACCTTAGCCTGCATTCTTTTCTGCAAAGTGAGAGGGTTCTACTAGAAGATGCCTAAGAATCAATGAGTCATGTTTTCATCAAAGACCACTAAGGAAGGAAGCAATCCATTTTCTTCATATCATGAAAGCACTTTTTAATAGTATGTAGAAGTTTTATCTGACACTTTTAATTTAACAATACTTTATACTAAACACCCAGAATCTCTCACATTTAACAGATATTTGAAAAACATGAGCTGGTGATGACAATTCAAAAAAAGTCATATACAAGTAGTTGATGGGAAGAGGCACAAACAATAAATCATTCAAATAGACTCTACGTCTTCAAAACAAAAGTGAGGTACAATTCTATTTCAAGGAAGTACTTACTATTTAAAGTGAAGAATTACTGACTAAACAGTGCTAGCATTTATTTTTTCACATTGAAACTTGGAAAACAAACTGAGTTTGTTACTATTAATTGAACCTGTTTCAATTAATTAAAGTCTTTTAGTTACTTAAATTTATTTTTATAACAAAGCACTTTTTATATAATTTAAAACACACATGCTTTGATTGAAAAGTGATTGTAAATGGATCCAATTTTCATCCACCTGTGATGACAACTTTGTCATTTCTTCTAGGAGTAGTGGCTCTGAAGGCAGCATTTTAAGGTGTAACTGAAAAGAAAAATATGATAGTTAGCATTTAACTTAACAAAATTATAATTCTGTCTACTCTGGCTTCAACTTTTTTTTTACCAAGGAACTTAAGAAGATACTCTCGGAATATTTTTTCTTAAACATTTGTTTATTACCATCTCCTTTTTCCCTTGCCTCTATCAAATCTTTTTATCATGAGCTCGCTTATAGTATTGTCACTCTCTCAGTAGTACTGAAGGGGTTTTACTCTCCACCTAAAGACATACATGATGTAGATTCAGAAATAAGGTCTTAGTTCTAACACTGAATGGCAGATAGGCACTTTACTGTACTTTCTAAAGATTTAAGTAAATTCAAATTCAGGGACTGAAACTTGAGAAATTTGGTAATGATATAGAAACAATTTGTGGCATTTCTGTTTTTTAATCCTATATGCTAACATCTAAATACCTTCCTTTTTAATAAGGAAGTAAAAACTCATTTTAGATATTTAATGGATAGATGAAGAATCTGTTATCACTGAAAATCCACATAATTTTTCAGCATCATCTTCATACTTCAACACATTCTACCACTAAAGTGGACCCTCAAAATACAAATTCTCTATTTTGTGATAATAAGCATAAATGTGGCAACTCTGTTATTGCCAAATCACTTGAAACTCCTTCAACCAGTGTAGAGGTAAATATTTTCATTTCATAAAACATAAAATATGACTCTTCTTGATCACAGAAAAACTTCCAAAATGTAACTTTTTTTAAAAAAAGAGTTAAAGCTCAGCATATTGGATCAAATAGATGACAAAAAAAGTCAGGTATGGAGTCATAGTTGCTGTGCTGATGAACAACAAAAAAACTACAAAGGTGCACTGTCTAATATGGCAGTACTAGTCACATGGGGCTATTTAAATTTACATTAATTAAAATTCAGTAAAATTAATTCAGCTTCTCAGTCATATACTAGCCACATTTCAAGTGCTTAATAGCCACATGTGACTAGTGGCTCTCATGTTGGACAGTGCAGATAAAGAACATTTCTATATTCACAGAAAGTTCAATTAGATAAGATTGCTATAAAGGAAGGCTAGATGGAAAGTACTGTCTTACATTAGACTTACTTTTAGAAACAATGCAAGGTATGCTTGGGCTAACTCAAAATCGCGCTTTCTGTCTAACATCATCCCAATCATTTTCAAAAAGCTCTGCATGACTTCTACAGATCCGCCAAAATCAGGAGACAAGCTTCGCAGCTCCGTTTCAATTCCTGATGGGCCTAATTCTTTCAGAAGGTTGAGAGCAGATTCATCTGCATTAAGTTTTAAAAAGATCCAGTTATTATTCAAAATCACTCTTAGTAAATTGCAGTTCTCATTCATTTATACTCTAAGCAACATATATCCAAATGGTACAGAAAATTCTTTCTGTGGATTAGCTTTTTCATGTTAAGTAGTAGAATGAATAATAAAATAAGTGAAAATCAGTACAAATGCTAACCACAATAATGAAAATACTCAAAGGATTTTTTTTTTTTTTTCATTTGCAGCAATTTAAACTTTTTTCCCCTTGCTGTTAAGGCTGTTATAACAATACAGCAAAAAATTTAAAATTAGAAGGAAAAACTCCACCCCTTATAATTACCCACCCCAAACCTACTTCTTCCTAGAGCAAGCACTATTGGGTCATACACATCCTACAAAACCACATTCAATACACTTACAGTCATTTTTTAAATACAAGACATTCAATTTTACAATGGCAATGCTATGTTTGTACCTTTTTGAAAAAGAACAATGCCAATACCAGAAGCCTAATAAATTTGATTTTTTATCCCTCAGTATAAATAGTGCTTTTCTTCTTTGCCCCCCATAAACATAACAAATTACTTCCTTTTACAATCCTTCTACTCTTTCAACATTTACAGTACCATTCCTTGATTTTCTCCAATGTGGACTCAAGTAAGAAAATAAAGGTATTTATGATTTTCTTAATTGTTTCCAATTATTACTGTTCAATTTATTAGCTACAGACTATACCCTTCAAACTTTAGATCTATTAGCCCAATCAATAAATTAATTTAAAATTTCCTTTTCTGGGGGTAATTTGAGAATATTTGAAATGAGAAAAGTCTAAGACAAAAGTCTTCACTGTATTGCAATTTGTATTTGTAAATAAAACAAAAGGCTTCCCAATTACCTGTTACAAAATTGGCAGACAACAGAAAAACCGCTTTATTGTAGAGAAATGCTGCCAATAAATGCATGTATCTCCAAATACCAAAAAATTTGTTAATTTTCCATATAGAAAAAGTATAAGGTTTTCAGTAGATTGTTATCAATATTACCAAAGTTTAGAGTCAAACTCCTTTACTATAACAAAATAAAAGCTAAAATTACTTTAGATTAGAAACAAAATTTCAATCTTTTTAGTGTTTATTATCTTTTTTTGACTACTGACAAATTAGCTTATATTTCATTCAGAGAATTTCTCTTTATATAAAGCAAAATGGGCTTAAGATACTTGTTCAAATTTTTAAATTTAACTTACATTTATTATTTTCCAGTCCTTCTTCAAGTTTCAAGCAGAAATTGGATTTTTGAGCCAAAATTCCAAGATTTACCACTTTAGACTTAAACGAAAACAAATTACATTATTCAAAGAACACAAGTGTAACAAAATACTTATAGTTTATAACTAAAAGCAATCACTAATTTATATCTTTTAATTTATATCTGTAAAATCAAGTCTTGGTAAAGAACTACAAAAGTA
Source organism: Cabassous unicinctus (assembly GCA_029593785.1). Classification (NCBI taxonomy): domain Eukaryota; kingdom Metazoa; phylum Chordata; class Mammalia; order Cingulata; family Chlamyphoridae; genus Cabassous; species Cabassous unicinctus. The sequence continues at coordinate 35,058 of JAQZBX010001774.1, read as the reverse complement.
CAACACAAAAAACACACACCATATACTTAGAATGTTCCAGCAATTTGGTTTTTACCTGCTGGGGATCATTATTTTGTTCAGGTGCAGCATATCTGGGTACAAGACCAGGAACTGTCGGAATAAAAAATGGTGCTGATTTGGGTATTTTGGGTGGTTCCTTTGGTTTATTCTTTTTCTGGTAAAAAGAAAATGAGAAAGAGAAAAATACTAGTAAGCAATTATATTACCAACAGTAATTTGTTAGCAGAGACAGCTTCCTCTACTTGGAGGTCTTTAGGAGAAGCAGGTGACGCCTAAGGTAGCAAAGAAAAAGTCAATTTTATTGAATGCCATATAGTCCAGTGTATCATCAAATTCTACTCATTTTGATAGCACTCAGTAGACCTTTGGATGTGGCAAGAGTTCACCCTGCAACCACAATGCTATTAGAAATTTCATGTTATTTAAATCTAGCCTAAAAACTACTTCTCTAGCTTCTAAAACAAGGCAAAAAATGCTCCCTTAAGGTGTGATATTCCTACCTTTATGTTTTTGGGGACTGTGACAGTTTGAAGTTCTTGTTAAATCCCGAAAGATTTATCTTTTAAATCAATCTATCCCTTTGGGTGTGGCATCCTTTGATTATATTAGATTCACTTTAGATTGCTTGATTAGATTGCTTCTGATTGGACTAAGTTGGTGAGGCATTACTCAGATTGAATTTCTGCCTTCTTTCTGGGTCTGATATCATCTGAGACACACAGAGAGAGACACAGAAAAAGGAAGCTGCCATTTTGATCCTGCCATGTGAGAGAAAGAACAAAGGAGAGAAAGGACTCCAGATTCACCTACAGCTGCAGAAAGGCAGAGAAGTCCTGAGAATCTGAAAGAGTTCCCAGAGTCTGGAAACAGCAGAGCACAGAAGCACAGAACGAAGCCCCCAAGGGCCTGCACCCACGGAGCAGCTCAAGGCTGAGGAGACAAGCCGGATGCCCTGATCGCCAACAGGTGAACTATGGGAAGGAAGCAGAGCAGCCGAGACTGAGAGAGAAGGACCAGAAAGAGACAAGCCCTATGCCTGGTTGCCCACAGCTGAGCTCTGGGAGTCGGCAGATTCTGGAGGGGTAGGCTGGGGCCTCGGCAGAGATTGGCTGTCATCTTCTCCACGTGGCAGGACACCAGGATCATCAATAGCTAAGTGTGGTGAGAAAAAATCTCTGATGGTGCTTTAATAAGAATATTTTACAGTCTTGGAACTGTAAGCTTTTATCCCAAATAAAATTCCCGTTATAAAAGTCAACCCATTTTTGGTACTTTGCATCAGCAAACTAAGACACGGACCCAATATTAAGTGTTCCATATTATTACCTTAATAACATCAAGATTAAGAAGATTTTTCCACCGTGATTCAGGGAGAAGTGATAGTGTCACCAATTGATCATTCAACTGTTCTGGTGAATCATACTTTATCATTTCATCACTTGGCTCTGTGGTTTCTTCTGATAATTCTACATCTTAAAACAAAAAGTTTTCAGGTAAAACAAACTAATGCAAAATGAGATTTTTTTGACTCATATTAAAACTACTTAATTCACTCCAAATCCATCCATATTTCATAACATATTCACTCAGTATAGCCTTATAAACAATTTCCATTTATTTCATTTTCTTAATCTTCGCTTTTCCTTATTTTCTCAAATTAACCACAACTCCCATCACCAGACTCAAAACACTTCTCCATTGTTGTAATATTTTATCAATACCACATCAATTATATTTTTGCACGAATTTATCAAGTCACTAAAAACACTTCATATCTGTTAAAAATACTTTGGTTAAATGCACTAGACTTTGCACTCAGAAGCATCAGCGCTTATAATAAATCTTGAAATTACACCTCAAAAGTTATGTTACTAATTTGCATTACCTTGGGTTTGACAAGTACCAGGAAGCATCACTACTGAAGGGACATAATCTGTAGGAAGTGGCCGTAATGAAACAACTGAATACAGGGAAATATTGGACCTGAGAAATCAAAAATACATAAAAGCAAACATTTCAAAACTTAAAGTTTCTCAAAAGAACTTTACTGGTAATAATCTCTATAATGTTGAGTTTGGCTACAGACTTAAAGATGTCAAAGACAGATTTATTAATTTGAAAATGCCTTATGTCATAGATGTCATCGCTAGAAAGCTGTGATTAAACTTATTATGAATGGAATCTTTTTGTTTAATATAGTACAAAAACTTGTTTAACAGGGACTAATGGTAAATAATACTTTATAAAGTAAAATAACCTTCATATATTGTTTTGACAAATACTAACTTTTGTATATAGAAATTATAACTGAAGGAAAAGATGAACTCGTTGAGTAAGTCAGAGAGAATATACTAATCATATTCCTGGGGTTGCTGACCAGTCATGGATTTCCCCTTCTCTAGAATGTTCCTCTAAAGAAGCCATGTTTCTGCTACTCGACCCTGTACTCTATGGATGACTAATCAAGATGCAGATACCTATCTCAAAGTGGGTTAATCAGATTCTCTGTCCCAGACATTGTGAATATGGAATGGAAAATAAAAATTGGGGATCTCAGGTTCTGAGTTATATTAATGTCAGCTCTAAATAGAGACAGCCCATACCGCAGTTGTTGAGATCCCATAATCACTATTTTTCTCTTATCTTGATTGTTCTAGCCTCATGGATTCCAGGAACTACCCCCATTTTTCTTATTAAGGCAAACAAGAATTTATTTCTATTGTATATAGGGTTTACTTCTTTATCTGAGGATTTTAATTATAAAATTTTAATTAAAATTAGAAAAAGAATCAATTTTTCTCTCTTCCCCAATAATAAGAGTTAAATGAATTAGACATATAAACCCAAGAAATAGACAAAACTTTTTCTAGACCCAGATGACATCCATTTTTTTTTTAGTGATAAGACTCTAATGATTCATCATAGTGGAATTTAAAAATCACCATAAATAGCTTTACATGGTTATGAAGAGTCATATAGCTGGAATAAATCCTAGAAAGCATTTGATCACACTTGAGCCATATTTCAGAAATGAGTGGACAAGTTCATACAGCAGAAGTGGGGCAATGTCAGCAAGGTCAGGGCTTGGATGGGGACTCCCTGGCCACTGTTCTATTATCACCAGTTTTCTGACTTAAAAGAAAAAATCCACTTACTCTTTCTTCAAATGAAGATCAATTATAACATAAAAATTCAGCCATGGTTTAGAATACATACTTAAGCAAAGCTGTCTAAATTATCAGGCAAATGTTGAATCGATCATAGACTTAAGGTGAATTCACTACCTGTGTTAACTGTATTACGTTGCTATTATGTAAATTAAAAAAACTAAACGGTAAATTTAGCAACCATGTTTCTCTGACAATATCATCTTCCTCTTCCCGCTCACCCCCAAACAAGAGACCTGTTTGAAAGAACTTACCATAAATAAATTCCTAGGTGGTCCACATGGGAAGTGGCCAGAAAGTCTCCAGTAGGGGACATGGTAACATTGAGAGGTGCCGAGTCCAACAAAAAGCAGTCTATAAGGCTATTAAAAAGAATTAAAATGTTGAAGCATTTCGCCTCTACCAAAAAGAATATAATTAGGCAGAAAAAAATACACAACACACACACACGTTTAAAACTCAAAGGATAGGAGATGCAGAAAATTTTCATTTTTGTTTAAATCATAGTCACCATTAAGTCATCACTAACATACAGCTCTGTCAATTAAGTTGCTATGTGAAAATCAACCCTCTTACTGAGAAAAGCTCAGAATTCTAAGCAAATCAATAAGTTAGAGGGTTTTCAACAACAGGAAGAATACAGGAGAAAATGTTCCAATTTTCTGGAATGTCACATTTTTGACAGATGGACATGAAGACAATTCTACAGATATCACGTACTTAAAATAAATCTAAGATCAGTATGCTCCTGGTATTTTTGTTATTCCTTTGAAAATGATAAGAGGTTTAGGCTAAGAAGAAAGTAATAAAATGATTGTAAAAAAGAATAAAAGGTTGTTACTGGAAAAAACTTCAGAGCGATTCTACCGTTTCTCAAACAGGTATCCATGCTATATATGAAACACATGAACATTCTGTCTACAGAATTTAACTGTAAAGCAGTTTATGGAAACTAATGCCACAGTTTTAAAATGCTGGTGGGGTTGAAAGAATAGGATGGGTGGGGGAAATCACACCCCCCCTAGGAAATTCAAAATAGGCTAACCAGAGAGCAGGTGGCAAGATGAACCCATCAAATGGAAAAGATTTCAATGATGTGGATAGTAGAGAAAGTATGTTCAGGGAAAGGAGGGGAAAAATACAACTGGGTTTAGTGAGGACTGCAATTTGGTGGGACCATTATGCATAGCATAAGGCTACAGAGGTCTTGAATACCAAGCATCAATGGAAGGTCACTGAACACTTGTGAGCAGTAAGGTAATCTTCATTTTTATTTAAAAAATCTACCATCGAATGCAGAATAGGGGACGTGGATGTGGCTCAAGCAACTGGGCTCCTGTCTACCATATAGGAGGTCCAGGGTTCGATTTCTGGTGAAAGGCAAGCTGGCCCACATGGCGAGCTAGCCTGCGCGGAGTGCTGGCCCATGCAGGAGTGCACTGGCGTAACAAGATGACGCAACAAAAAGAGACACAGAAGAGACACAATAAAAGATGCAGCAGACCAGGGAGCTGAGGTGGTGCAAGAGACTGAGCACCTCTCTCCACTCCGGATGGTCCCAGGATCGGTTCCTGGTGCCGCCTAAAGAGAAGACAAGCAGACACAGAAAAACACAGAGAGCAGACAGAAAGTACAAAAACAGAAAGGGGGCGGGGGGTGGGGTGAGGAATAAAAAAAATTAAATGAACAGAATCTTAAAAAAATAAAATAAAAAGCTTTTTTAAAAAAAGAATGCAGAATATATCTGAAGAAGAAGAATAGTGAGATTTATTGTAGCAGCCATCTACCAAACAATGAAGATCTGAATTAGGATGGTGGTGGCAGGAAGTGAAAATAGGTAGACTTAAGGGGTAAAGGGAAGGTATTCTTGGATTAAAGACTTTGGTTTTAATCACAGTAGGTTTTAAAACCTCTTTATTCATTGAAGCCAATACAGTTTCCATGGGAGGGTACAACAAAATGACTTAAGTTCAAGATCTACATCAAATAAAACAAATTCTTTCAAGAAAAAAATAACAGCTACTAACATCTTTTTAGTGATCTGTACTAGGAAGTATCTTGATACTTCAGTGTACCAACTGATTTAATCCTTCACAACCCTATGCAGCAGATCTAGCCGCACTATACAGATCAGAAAATTGAGGCCTAGTGAGATTTGAAAACTTGCTCCAGGTAGAAAGCAACAGAGCCAGGATTTTCACCCAAGTAGCCTGTACTCTTAAAACATTATGAACTCTATAAAACCACTACTGAAACCAAATGTACAACAAAGAACCTGATAGCATGTACACACCCAGGGAATGCTTATGCTGGTAGATTCATGGACCACACCCTGAGTAGCTCAAATGTAAATGAAGACACTCCATTGGAGACATTAAATGACTTGCCCGTGGCAAAATACTTCTCTCAGTTTGCTGAGAGAGCCATTAACAATGTAAATCTTAAATAATGAATGTAACATGGGAAAAGACTAAAATTAGAAGCACTGGAAACAAACACCAAAGTATGTTCTCAACAATGATGCTGCTTAATTCTCAGTTATGCGGAAAAATAGAGAGTAACCTGTCTGATTTCTGCTTAAACTAATACAGAAACTTAGAAGAATGGCTTCTCTTGGGGATCAAATGAATTAGGGGAAATGAACTGTATAAAAATATTTATGTAATTAGAGCTTAATCATTTACATTTAATGTAATTACTTATAGAGAATGGCTTACTTCTGGAAAAAAAAATATCATTTGTTAATTTATCTAATCCAATCAATCCAGACCAGAAGATATTACCCCGACATATACTGATGAAGATTAAACCTAAGACAGCAATTTCAAATGTTACTTTTTCTTGTTTTTCATCAGTATTAATCAAAATTTTTCCTATGCATAGGGTGAAACTTCCTAATATGTTTGTAATCTATTGTTAAAAAAAAGAATTTGCTGTTTGAGCAAACTTATTTTACTTGATGCTATAATCATTTCGTCAAACTCATTGTGCAACTTCATTTTCACAGCTGTTGTGGGTGGCTAGATGGGCCTTACATTATGTAAAAGCACCAAATTGAGGAAGGTGATTTGTACATAACACAGCATATTTTACACTGCCACATTAGTCCATTACACATAAGTGTGCAGGCTTAATCCCAGATGGAAAACTATCATACAGTCTCCTGTTACTCCCACAAAATGAAATATGGGAACATATTTTTTTCTGAAAGAGTAAAACAATTTCTACTCTAAAAGACCAGATTTTAGAGCACAGAGTACTGCACAGAGAACTAACATCCAATAAATCTCTTCTGATTATTATTCTAAACAAATGCAGATAGTGTCTACATGCTCTATCTCTAAAGCAATGGAAATGTCTTCTTCCACAGCATCTTTAAAGAGAAGAACAAAGGAAAGGTTTGGTCTCAATGAAAAATGAACAAAAAAATATTCTATTCCAATTATTCTCAAGTAACGCTCCTCAGAAAGCAGGTGTTAGGGGTAGGATAGAATAAAACGAAAAATTAGAATTTTTCTATTTAATATTTCTCTCACCCCCAAAGGAGTTCAATCTGAGCTTCCAATACATCAAAAAACAAAAACCCCAGAAATAAAAGGGTGATGGTGGTAAAGGAATGACAGCTAATTTCATGAATAAAAACTTTTCAATTGTTTCTGATTATCCCACAAACATAAAAATCTTTTCAGCTCTTTTAAAAAACTTTACAGAAAATAGTCCAGCACCCATGCAATTTGTTTTAGATAGTGCAATTCAAGATTAGTACACCTGTATGTTACCACACCCACAAGTTTAGTCACAGGTGGCTTCACTTTCCAGGCTACATAAGAAGGACATTCATTCTTTAAGTAATTAACATGTTACGCTAACAATGATACTACTTACTGAACAAAGAACTAGGAATCACCAAATGTTGCCATACAATTTACATTTTAAAAACAGGCAGGGGAAGGGGATTGAGTACAAAAAATAACCACAGTTACCAATGGTCTCATGATAAACTACCATATCCTAAGAACACAATTACTTGTATGTCCATGGGGACATTATCTAAGTCTGTGAGGTTTACATAATCTAAAAGTTTTCACCATTGATAATACTGATTCTTGGTTCTTCACTATCCACCTGCTACATCAAGAAAAGCCAATCCATCCTTAGAACATACAAACATATCACAACTGGTAGAAAATCAATAGTTTAGGAAAGTAGTTTTATATTTTTTCCCCTTTTTTCCTTAGTGAAAAAATATTTTTGTCCAATCAATATAGATTTTATTAGGTTTTCTTTTAATGGTCCATCTGTGGCTTATTCCTTACTCTTGCATTTCAAAAATGCTTAGCTTCATGACTTTGTATTCACTTAAAATTGCCTCATTGTTCATCTAAAAATAAGATACTAGAGTTGAAAACCTTTAAATCTGTTCAACTTTTTACTGAAATAAGAAATTCAGCAAAAAACTAAATGCTGAGTCAAAGGCTGGTGGCTCTAAATGCTACTTTCAGATCTTATTTCTTCCATTCCAAAGATAACTTACCACTTTCTAAAATATTTTTCAAATTTAGTATTACTGAACATTAACTGATCTCTCCCACCAATGTGAACGGAAACTAACATGGAAAATAAAAAGGATTTTATGGAAAATCTATTACTTGCACAACTTTCCTACTGTAAATAAAGCAATTCAAATCATAATTTTCACTTTCAGAAAATAGCAAAAGCCTATATTTCTAATGATGCTTTTAAACACATTTTTACATTTTAAAGTCAGCAAGTACCAACTTTAGGTGAACGTTGAAGGTGGAAGAAGATACAACCAACTAATTAGTTTTTTGCTTTACCCTATTTTAAGTGAAAAAGAGACACAACTGTGGAAAACAGTCCCTAGTTACTACAGCAACACCCTTTTGTTGTACATATTTCAAATCCCGTGTGTATATGGTAGGTATGCCCCATTCCTATATCAAACTTGAAGGAAGATGAGGACATCAGGGGGTTTTCCTTCCTAAAGGTCAGAATGCTTTCAGGTATGAGCTTATCCCATTCCTGTGAGAGAAGAGGAAGTAGAGTTGGGCAGAGTTTAACTTAGGTCATTCAGAGGATTAAAAAATACCATCTACCTTCTCATTTTTTCACCTATCTTTTTTCTGATGGTATGTTCCTATTAAATTAGATGTTTTGTTATTCCCACCACTCTTCCTTCTTTTAGACTCAAGCTAAGCAATTCTATGTTAAGATATGATTTTAAAATGTATTCATTCCTAATGTACTCATTTCTAAATCTTTGATAACAAAGCACACACACATACACACAAACTATAGGTCTCCATTGTTCAAATTACCTTTGCAGAATTAGATAATGTTTCTATTCAAGGGCTGGTTTAGCATAACAACCCATGAAACAGATTTCTGAAAACTGCTGACCTTTACCCAAATCCTAAGACACTCATTTTCACCAAAGATGTCTAAAACCTCTTCTTTCAAAGATTATGTTACAGACAGAGAAGGCATAATACACACACACACAAAAAGAAATTAGGGATTTTGACCTTTTAACTAGATTCAATTAATATGAACTAAAAAAAAGGCAAAATAGAAGTCCGCAGTCCTAAAGTCTTAGCTTTATTTAGAGTATCAAAAAGGCCGCATGAGTTTTCTTAAGGTTGATGCTACTCCCTTCTGTATTTCAATTTTGCAGGAACAGAAAACATAAGAGGAGATTGCATTTTTCTCACTGTTATCTTTTATGTCATTACCCCTTACTATTTAGAGACCAGGAACACACCAAGGATAAAATCCAGGTAAGTTAGAAAAAAATCCCCCAAATATATTCACATTCAAAAGGCACATAATCCATGAACTATAGATAAAAGTCACATGTAAAGATATTGATAGAAATGAGCTATATCCACTCCCCTGAAATATCTTTTGATAGAGGTTAGGGATTTACAAATAAACTCACCACCCAGAGGGAAGGTCCCAAGTCCTAACAGAGCAATCCATTGAAGCACTTATTAACCAACGACCATCAGGACTGAAAGCCTTAAAATTAAAACAAAAACAAAATATATGTAAAAATTACATATAAATTGTATATAACATATATTAGACTGCGTTATTTTATACAAAAGAGAATATGATATCTTATATGCCACTGCTTTGGAATTTGAATAGGGATTAGGCTTTTACGTGAACTATAGAAGTTTAACACACTAACAGTATCACCCCGACTTTCAATTTTTATCCCAGAGCCATTTACTTATAAACTGTATTTCACTACAAATCGTTTTTAACATTAAAAATGCTATTGTGAAAACATTCAAATAGAAATATTTTATTAACCTAATTGCAGTTACAAAGTATTTGTGAAAACAACAAAAGCTACATTTCATTAAAAAGATATATATTTAGACTGGCTTCTAAGAATTAATCCAAATCAAATATTACTTTGAAGACAGAATACAAATTCTCTTAAAATATTAAATTTACTAAAATTATTTGCAGCTTTAGTTAAAATTTTTCATAATGATGCTTTATTTCCAAAATATAATTTAAAATCACAGTAATCTGAAAGTTTGTCAAAATAAATTTTAAAAAGGAACTATTCACACCACCTAAAAAAGTCATTTTTTTAAATTTGTAAAAATGGCTAAATAGCTTCCTTCCTGCAGCTCATAAGTGTTGTAAGGCTTAAATCAGATTAGATTGAAAGAAGTCCCCAAAGTAAAAACTTTAAGTTTCTTAATGGCAGGCAACTCTTGCTTATATACCATAGGGATTATGACCATCCACATTAGCAATCACACGGGAATAAGTGAATGCTATTTTGTTCATCAGGCTGTGATGATTACCAAGGAAACTCAAACCTCAAGGTACAGATGGTTCAATTTACAGAAGTGTGGCACAGACAGTGAAGGAGAAAAATAACTGAGAGGTAAAATCACATTATAAATGCCCATAGATTTAATTAAACGGGAGTAATTTCTGAGTAGGAAAGACACCAGACACACATGTTGCAAGTAAAGTTTGAAAACATATTTTTAAAAATGTCACTGCATCACAATTACCCCACACCCACCCACTTTTCCACAGAGGCTATTAGAACAAACCTTGTTGATGGATAGTAATTACTCCAGTGTCGGATATGCAGGACACAATTCCACGATCAATTTACTTTTTCCATTTTTAAGAAAATGGGTTGGCAGTGCAAACTCTACATTTTGCATCTCATAAGGATTGAGGATTTAAGGACTGATAAGTAAAATGTAGCTCTTAGGTTTGCCATTAAGTAGTTTAGGATTTTTTTTTTCCTGTTCTCAAATAAATCAAGATACACGCAACTGATGCAAAATGACAACAGATACTTAATAAAGTCCTCAACTGACAAGTTCATTTTAAAATCATTTTACAATTTTTAAATTAGCTTACTTCTTCTATCATATATCTCACTGTAAGAACATAATAGTAAGCTAAAACATATTTTTATTAATTAAACGCCTTGGGAATTAAGATACACGAACTCTAGAAACAACACTAAACTAGAATAAACCAGGTAACAGATATTCCAGGCAAATGATCTCCTACTGTATCATTAATCTGATGGCATCAACTCCCTGAGAAATATTATTCTTTTCTTTCTAAATTTTCCTTAAAAGTCTCTTCCTTTAAAATTAGCCTCAGATTATTTATTTTGAAAATCTCCTCAAATTATATATGTTTAAAGGCTATTAAATAACAATTTTCAATTATTGGAAAATTTTTAACTCAAATAAAATTAGAAATGAGCCGTTATGTTTAAATTTCTAACATTTGTTTTACCATGTCATTTATTTGGCCTTGGTGTCCAGAAAACTCTCTGACAATCTTTCTAGTTTCTACGTCCAGAACACTGATGGAGAAATCATCCAGGGCGACTCCTAGAATGCCACTAGCAAAATAAATGCAACAGTTTTAATAAACAAAAACTTGAATTAATCCCTCATACACTTTAATTTTGTTAATCAAGTACATCTTGATTACAAATTAAGTAAATTGCTGTTCTTTATTAAAAGTCAGACTTTTTTCCCAGTTGATAAATAATGTGGTTTACTTAAAGAACTTTTATCAAAAACATTAAGAAGAAAATCTATCATTATCTTTAAAATAAAAATTTTACCTGTCCCTATGTAGCAGCATCATATTTGGAGATGAATCAAGGCTCACAGAATGGATTAAAATTTTATTTTTAAAGTTCCAGAATTTGAGTAATCCTTCACTACCAGTTGTAATGGTCAACTGGTTTAATCCATCCACTGCAACACCTCTAACAGATCCTTTATGAGCTTTACAGTATATGTTAAAAGAAAGAAAGAAAAAAATCAAATGAACAATATCTTTCTGAACACTGCATAGTGACTCCATTTAAACATCTAAGTGTTCACTATTTATAGCCTGTAAAATCTTGAAATTAATATGGATATGGGAGAATAGGGAAAGGATTCTTAATTATTTTACTGCTCGGAGAAACAACAGAAAATCCATCAGGTTGATGCCACAAAGAAGATTCCAAGAGACGGTTAGTTTAATTTGTATAACATCTGCTTTTCCCCTATGTACCCACGATTTTATTTTAAGTATTTCAACATGGTACTTATAATGGGTATAATGGTATTAACAGCAGGGCTGAAGATAACCCACCTAAAACTCTTAGCACTTAAGGATTAATAAGCGCCAGTTATCATGATTAGCCTTGTAGTCATCTTTATTATGGGGAGGGAGGGGACGACAGAAAACAAAACGAACAAACAAAAAAAACTTCAGTACCTTGATCCTTGCCAAAACTCCCTCGATGTATACCAGACTGCATGTTATATACATCTACTGCTCCTGATGAGAGGCCGATTACAGCAAAGTTTCCACAAGAAGTTAGATCTACCGCCTTTAAAAGGGAAAATAAACACAAAACAACTTTTATTGCACTTTATGTCTGCAAAATATTTTTTATCTACTAATATCTCATTATTTTTAAAAAGCATGATAAATGAATTGCTTCATTGATTTTCTTAAACATTTAATTTATTCATGTCACTTTTTAGAGGTACAAAGATAAACCTGCTTGATTCTATCTCCATCTCCTAAGTAGTATGAAGACATTACCCAAGACAACAAAACATAACTAAAGTTAACGCAACTGTAATTTACAAAGTCAAGAGAGCTGTATATCTGCTGGTCTTTGATTTTTAATTTATTCACAATAGAACAATCCTCAAAGCATTCCACTGCCTAATTTCTCTTTACCTTTGTGGTGGACAGGAGCTATATTACCCCAGAAAAACATGCACTTTAAAGTTAATCCATTTCTGTGGGTGTGAACCCAATTTAAGTAGGACCTTTTGATGAGGTTACTTCAGTTAAGGTGTGTCCTAAGCCAATGAGGATGTCTTAATCCTATTACTGGAGTCTTTTATAAGCAGAAAGAAATTCAGACAGATAAAGTCAGAGGAAGTAGCCAGAAGCTGAAGGTCAAGGGAACCCAGAGAAGGCAGAGGCCAGGAGAAGCTTCCATGTGCACTGTTATGTGACAGATGAACAAAGGATAATTTGGCAGCCAGCCCCAGAACTACAGTCTTTGGGAAGAAAGCATCACCTTGATGCTTCAAACTATGAGCTAATAAATCCCACTGCATGGTTATTTTCTTAAGCAGCCAAGGAAACTAATCAGCTTTAGTTCTGTAATTGCTTTCACAGATGATATAAAGTTAAAACAAACTATCTGCTAGAATACTCAATTAAAAAGCCAAAAAGCTCACAATATTTTATTTTATTTTATTTTTTTATTTTATTATCACAATATTTTAATTATGACTTATCTAGAAGGAAACATACAGGCACTGACTAGAAAACATTTAGTTACCTTTGAACAATAAATTGTACTTTAGTGCATGGGCTCTGTAATAATTACTTTTGTTTATTCCTTACTGGTTACTACTGGCTTTATTCCAGGTAGCAGTTAAGTATTACCATATGTACATACACTAACTATCCCAACACTACAGGCTGTAGGTTCCAGAATGAAACATCCTCAGTTCAAATCCCAGCTCTGCCACTAACTAGCTTTACTGACCTCAGGCATTACATTAAGCCTCAGTTTTATCTTCTAGAAAAAGAGGCGAACAATAGAACATACCATAGGATTGTTGTGAGGACTAATAATACATGATAGGCAGAGGACTTGGCACAGTAAGCACACAAAAAATGTGAACTTAATTACCATTACCTCTACTACCACAATTACCACTTAACTATGTACAGGGTAAAGCTCCTAAAGAAGCTTAAGACAGAAAATACTATAAAAGTTTAACACTGGATTTTGGTAGTAAAGAGAACAGAGCAAACATACTTACAAAGTCATTGGTATAAAATAGGATCAACTTTTAATAAACACTTTCAAAAACATAAGCATTCAATAAAAATCTATTTGAACTAATAAGTTCAGCATGGTTATAGGATATCAGATCAATATAAAAAACTCAGCTATATTTTGATACATTAGCAATGAGCAATCTAAAACTGAAATTAAGAAAACAATTCCATTTATAATAGCATTGAAAAGAATAAAATACTTAGGAAAAACTTAAAAGTGCAAGACTTTTACACTGACAACTAAAACACTGTTGAAAGAAATTACAGATCTAAATAAATGGAAAGACAAACCATGTTCATGGATAAGAAGACTTAACATTGTTAAGATGTCAATACTCCCCAAATTCATCTACAGAATCAATGCAATCCCTATCAAAAGATTGCTGCCTTTTTCGCAGAAACTGACAAGCTGGTCCTTCAATTCACATGGAAATGCAAGGGACCCAGAATTGCTAAAATAATCTTGAAAAAGAACAACAAACTTGGAGGATTCACACTTCTTGATTTTAAAACCTACAACAAAGCTACAATAATAAAGACAGTGTGATACTGGCATAAGGATAGATATATAGACAAATGGAATAGAATTAACAGTCCAGAAATAAACCTTTACATTTATGGTCAATTGATTTTGAAAAGCAAGGGTGCCAAGACATTCAACGGGGAAAGACTAGCCTTTTCAACAAATGTTGCCAGATAGGCATATGTGAAAGCAAAAGAATGAAGGTGAATCGTTACCTCACACATCATATACAAAAATGAAACAAAGACCTAAATTTAAGCACTAAAACTATAAGACTCTTTGAAGAAATCATAGAAGTAAATCTTTATGACCTTGAGTTAGTCAAAGGTTTCTCAAAAAATCACAAGATAAAAGAAAAATAGTTAAATTGGATTTTATCAAAATGAAAAACTCTTGTGCTGCGAATATGAAAAAGAAAATAAAGCCTACAATGCAAATCATATACCTGATAAGGAACTTGTATCTAGAATATATAAAGAACTCATAACTAAATAATAAAGACTGAAAAAAAAAAAACCCACCAAAAAATAGACGAAGGATTTGAACAGACATTCTCCAAAGGAGATATACAAACAGCCATTAAGTACATGAAAAGATGCACATCATTAGTCATTAGGGAAATGCAAATCAAAACCACAATGAGATACTATTTCCCACCAACCAAGATGGCAATAATCAAAAAGACAGGTAACAACAATCACTGGCAAGGATGTGGAGAAACTGAAACCCTCATACATTGTTGATAGGAACAGAAAATGGTGCAGCCCTTTGGAAAAGAGGTTGGCAGTTGCTCAAAAATGTCAAACATGATTTTATGTTATGATCCAACAATTCCACTCCTAGGTAAAAACCCAAAAGAAATAAAAACATATGTCCATACAGAAACTTGTACACTTACGTTCATGCAGTGTTTAAAATAGTCAAAAAATAAAAACTACCCAAATGCCCGTCAACAGATGAATGGATAAATAAATTAGAGTATTCATAAAATGGAATAAATGGATTACTGACAATTGCTACATGAATAAACCTTGAAAACATTATGCTAAGTGAAAGAATCCAGTCACAAAGACCACATATTGCATAATTCCATTAATATGAAATCTCCAGAATAGGCAAGTCTACAGAAGTAAAAAGCAGACTCTAACTGCCTAGGGCAGGGGAGAAAGGTGGGTGGGGTAGTGGAGAAAGAATGCGAGTGGGTACAGGGTTTCTTTTTGAGATGATGAAAATGTTCTAAAATTAGATTGTAGTGATGGTTGCACAACTCTGAGTATACGAAAAACCACTGAATTGTACAGTTTAAATAAATGGGAGAATTTTTTGACATGGGAATTTTATATCAGTGAGCCTTAACAAAAAAAAAGCAAAGGCAACAATTTTGCAAATCAAATTTGATACCATTTCTATAGATCTTAAAACCTGAACCTATGAGAAGACTTATACATCAACAAAAGGAAACAAAAATAAAATTTCAAATAAGAACTTATAAACATTGGGCATTTCAAAGTTCTAATTAAAAAAAAAAAAAGGCTCAGCCATAACATTCAGAATTTCCTCTGTAAAATGCACTTTTCACAAAAGACAACTATAAAGAAACAAGAAAGGCTATAAATAACTTCTACACTATAACTTATTACAGATTTAGCTGAATCTTATTATTTCAAAAAGAAAGAAAAAAAGCAAGAGAAGGAGTAAGAAAGAAAGGCAGAAGGAAAGAAAAAAGAAAGAGGAAGAGAGGGGAGGGGAGGAAGGTAGAAAGGATTTTAAGATCCATATTCACTGAACATAATACTGTCTACTAAACATTATTCAGGTAAGAAAAGTATGCAGATAAATGATGAAGTCAACTTCAAAGGGCATTCTAAGTAATCCTATATTAATTAGAAAATTAAAGTAAACAAATATCACATCTGGTTACATATAAAGTTTAACTTCAACCTAAAATAATAATTCTCTGCAAATTGGAAAACTGAACACTATTAAGGGATAATTTCATCATGTTAGATACATTCTTTCAACCAATTTATTATTAGTAAATTTGAGTATAACAAGAATACCGTAAGACAGTGCTAAAGGAGAAAATGTCTTCATTAACAAGCTCACTTACTGTTGCAGTTATGTCATCTTTCTTCAACTCTTTTGGCTTGAGAAAGTAAGCACCTATTGTAGATCTTTGATAGTTCCAGGTTGAACAAGATAGCTTACCTTGATGGCAAGCAATGATACCATCCCAGTCACTTTCACGAGCTTCCTCTAAAACATAATTAAATTCATAAATCTAATTGCTTTTCATTCCCTCATTCCTTTACTTATTTATTCAGTGTTTCATACTGAATGTTATTCAGTATCTAACGTTCCATGTTATCATCAGGCACTAGAGATACAATAATAAAGCAAGCAGGTCATCCCTGGTAACAATGAACTTCCAATCTAAGGAAAGATATTGATTAGAAGAAATTATAATAAAATATGATAATGTCTTATAAGAGCACTCAAGAGTTTTATTTAGAGATTTGGAGAGAGTATGAAATGGCTCCCTGGAAGAAGTGGTAAAACAAGTAGAAATTAACTGGGGTGGGGGTGGGGAAGAGGGAATGGAGGCACTCAAGAAACTGAATAAAAGCACAGCAAGTAAGTGTAGTATTTTGGGGGGAGGAGTGGGAGTAGATTAAGGCAATTGCGGTCACATTACACAGGATCTTGCAAGCCATGTTAAGGAGAAAGGATTCTACCTTAAAAGAAACAGGAAGCCACTGAAAGATTTTTAAGCACATTTTTTAATACACATGATCAGATATGCATTTTATAAAGATCACTCAGGCTCTTAAGACAGAAAACAGGCAGGAGAGCATTCAAAGTTGAAGAAATACCAGTGATAAGATTGTTACGGTAACTTTGAAACTGACATGGTGTCTACAGTTATTTCCTATTACAGTTTTCACTCAGCAAACCTACCCTCAACCTACATTTTTCTTAAAATCACTTCTTTTGAATGAAGCATTGCTCAAATGGCATAGTATACTAAAGCCACAATATACTTAGCTCTTGATAAAATTAGCCAGAGCTCTGTTATCATACTTTGCTCTTCCAGTTCTTACCTTTTTTTACATAAGCAACTTTTATTACATCAGGCATATGACAGAATAAAAAGGCTATAAAAGCAAAGACTTTTATTTTATTAATCATTCTTACAGAGAAGAGCAAAGCCTGAAACTATTACATAACAAGTTTACATGATAAAGAACTCATTTTTAATCTACATACAAAATTAGCATGCACTCTGTTCTGGACACTTACTAATATTTGCAAAATCATTTATGAAAATTAAGGAAACAAAAGAAATATATAGTAGGAAATAAAAGACAAAGCAGAATGTCTCAGGACATGGTATGAAGTTACATACCTGCTGCAAACTTTGTTATGGGTGGAAGTCTCACTGACATGGTATTCTGAAGTCCTTTACGTTTGACTCTCTTTTTATTTATTAATCCTGGGGTTGGGAGAGATAGGGACATAGATATGAATTCTTCTTACTGAAAAATGGACTTAAAAAGAGCTATTCGTTGTCATGTAACTATAAAGTTCAAGACATTCCTGTTTAACATTCCAGAAGCAAAACAAACTTTTTAAGACTACTATTTAATCATTTGTGAAACTTAGCCAGTATCCTAATGAAACAACAGATAAAAGATATCTATTTGCAAATTATGATTGTAACATAGTCACATCAATCATCAGAATCAACCAAATAATTACCATTAGTAATAAAGTTTCACTGAGGCCAAATACAGCATACAAAAAAAAAAAAAAAAAAAAAAAAAAAAAACTCAGTAAGTTCCCTACCATGCAGCAATAACCAGTTAGAACTATGATGGAAACAAAGATCACATTCGTAATAGAAAGAAAAAAAAGCAAAACTTAAATATGTAAGCCCAACATTCACAGAGGAGGAACAGAAAAGACAAAGACAACCTGCAAGAGAATATATCATGTTCCTACATGAGAAGATTCTTAAAGATATATCAAATCTCCCCAATTTAATTCCAAGAGGAATTATTTTGGATTTAGATTTTAAAAAGATCCTCAAATTCATTTGGAAGCTTCCACATACATGAATAGCCAGGATAGTCATTAAAAAAGTAATTATTAATAAAACTGAAAAACATTTTGTTTCATTAACAAAATCTTTCAAAAGTTGAAACCATGGGAAGGAAATATAAAATGAGCCTTTTACAGCAAAAAGATTGGACAATGCTTGTACTGATGCTCTAACCTCCCTTCCATTTTAAAAATTCTACACTCTTCAGATGTCTCCAAGTTAGGTTAACATCAGTGTCTTTTGGGTGGCAGCAGTATGTTTGTACTAAGATATCTGTTTTTAGTAGCCTTACAGCAAGCAACTAAATTGCTTCTATAGCAATTTTGATCTTAGGACTCTTACTACCTTTCCATATACATTCACCCAAGAAGAAGAAACTGATGAAACCTTGTCCAGTTGTCTCATCGAATCTTGAAATGTTTCTTTAGTGACGAATTTTGTTTCCATCTTGTAAATGACTTACCATGGCCCAAACTCTTATTGAATTTTTCATGTATCGTGGAAAATGACTGAAGAGTTCCATCTTGACCTATTGACATATATAGAAAATTCCTAATCAAACTTCACCAAAATAATGGACCATTTGAATTACAGACCTTATAAATTAGATAATAAAAAAATCCTCTAAATTACAGTTTAGGGGACTTTAAAGCAACTTCATCAGAATGTCCAACTGCGCAAAGAATGTAATCCAGTAAGAACAAGGGATAAGATGAGGAACTTAAAATTTTCAGCATATTATTAGTGGAAGAGGCAATGGGAAATTTTCCAAGTCTGACCATACTATTTCTGAGGACTTATATATAAAATGACACTCCAGGTACTTCTTGAAGTAGTAAAAAAAAAAAACTGCCTCAGTTTTACTCACATTTCCAAGTCACCTGAAGTGATATTTGAACCTAAAAATGTATAAACATCAAGCTTATTAAATACTGAACATGAAGGCCCCTTTCAATAAGAAGCAAAGTGGGCATCACGTGCCAAAATACTCAAGACTGCGGAATGAACAAATGTAAGGGGGTAGTGCAATTACGGAATGAAGTAAACATTATTATTCTTGTAATGGAAGAACTTGCAATACTAATATAAAGGCAGTGGTCACCACAGGTTCCAAGGGTAGGGAGAGGGAAAAATAGGTGTAACATGGGAAATTTTTGATACACTGGAATTGTTCTGCATGACATTGTAATAACGGATACAAGCCATTATACATTTTGTCAAAACCTATAAAATGGTGCAGTGCAAAGTGTAAACCATAATGTAAACTATAGACCATGGTTAGCAGCAATACTTCAATATGTGTTCATCAATTTTAACAAATGTACCACACTAATGAAAGATGTTGATAATGGGGGAAAAATGTGGGAGGGGGAAGGGGTGGATTATATGGGAATCCCCTATATTTTTGCTGTAACATTTATGTAATCTAAAGCTTCTTTAATAAAAAAGAAATATATTGAACACCCAACTCTCAATAAGTACTTGCTGGAATAAACTAATAGCACAAAGAAATAACTCACTTGCGCTAAGAATTTGTTGTCCATTTTGTCCATAATATCTGATTTTGGTAAGAGGGGCACTATGACCCATTCTGAATCTTAATAGCCGGCCTTCACCTGCAGGACCATCAAATATCCATATCTGCCAAGAAATAAAAAGGTAAGGTTCTTCCATAATGCACTAATACACTATATGCAAACAGTCAAATCACATCCTACTGAAATCAACTAGCACTAGGTAATACTCGCCAGGCCCCTACTCCTGGAACTATGGGAGAGGGGTGATAAGAGGTAGTGGTGGATAGTGTGTCACTCTTTTCTCACTTTGTGGCAGTCATGTTGCCTGGTGCTCTTTTTGTTTTATCAATACCAGTATCTCATTCCTTATTCTTTTCAACTTCTAGGTTCAAGGCTGACACATTAAAGCAAGCTTGTAATAACCCAAAGGGTAGGCCAGATGAGTTACTTATAAAATAACAACAATAATCATAATACCCTGAGAGCATTGTCAGCACCATTTGTGACAAGAAGTGGCTCTCTATGAAGAAATGTCAGTCCGGCAA
This sequence comes from Cabassous unicinctus, assembly GCA_029593785.1. Lineage (NCBI taxonomy): Eukaryota > Metazoa > Chordata > Mammalia > Cingulata > Chlamyphoridae > Cabassous > Cabassous unicinctus. The sequence continues at coordinate 14,785 of JAQZBX010001774.1, read as the reverse complement.
TTGCTGTAGAATGTGCATTTCTCATTTGATTGATTAATTTTTTGTCTTCTAGATCCCAGAGTCCAATATGGCCACATGGGCTTCCAGCTGCCATTATTGGATGACCATCTGTTTATGAAAATGAGATACATTAAGAAATTCTTAAACACCCCAAAACAACTGAACATGACAATTCATCTACCCACCTTTTTAATCTACAAAGTTAGAAAAGACTAAGAAGGTATGACAAAGATATGCACCAATAATCTATCCATATTCCTTTGGCTCCCTCTACACCAGTATTTCATTCATTTCTGTTAGATTAAATTACAAGAAAACATCTTTTAAGTAAAATTCTATAATCTTCAAAGCAATGCAATTTAAGTGTTCTTTACTCTCATCAAAAAATAAGTTAAAACATACCTGTACGAAATGAAATTGAAGTTATGGGTCCCCAGTCTTGACGAAATTTCATTAATGTTTCATCAAACTTAATGTTGTGAATGATAACCTGACCCGACACAAGACCAACTGCAACAACGTCCACAGCTGGTGCCTGAAAATTAAATTACAAAACTTATTATATTCTTAATCAAAATAGTTTTAATAATCCTGAAGGTATATGTCATTATTTGTGTTATCAATAGAAAAATTTGGATTGTCTTTATGAAAGTCATACTTAATTGCTATTTAGCATAGAAGTATTTAGGAATGATTTTTCCAAGTAACTTCCCAGCTGCAAATCTGCCAGTCACCATCCCTTCCTCAGCATCAATATATAGCTGACTTGGGAAGAAAACAACCATTAACAGAAAAAGAAGTCATGTGTGAAATCCCTACAGATCATCAACTAGACGGACACAGAAAAGGAGAACAATTCCTAGAAAATATAAAACAGCTTGCCACATGCATGGCAACACAAGTGGCCAACTACAAAGGAAGTGAATTTTTTATCCCAGCAAAAGAGGAAAAATCTATAACATAACCAAAAGGTCAAAATAAGTTTTGTAGTTAGTCTTTCAGCTCTAATAATCTATGATTATATCTTCATTTTATACAATGAATGTTCTTACATAAAGGCTATGCTATGAGTTTCTCTATTTTAGGTCAGAAGCCAATAACATTATAATATGGTTTCAGGCTAAACACTTTATTGATTTGCCATCAAGTGCCTACTGGGTATCAGACACTGTGTAGAAGTCGTGTAATTCCCTCAAGAGTACTAACCATCTGATACCTTTGGGGAACCTTTTGGGTAGGGGAAAGCTGAGCTAGGTTGATAGTAGTCAAAGAGGACATGGGAATGCATATAAATTGGCTAGCTATAAGTAATGGGTATTCAGAAAGACATGAGAACACTGGCTGTATGTGTCTTATATACATAATGTAATTCTCTTGATTCATTCAGTCCTACATCTTTTGCAGAGTCATAAAAACATAAAGCAGTTCTTTCCTGAAGAGGTTAGTATTGAACCAAACATTTAGGTTTTGACCCCATTATTTTAAAGCAAAAATCTCATCATGACAAATTTCTTTTTGTATAACCTACAATCTCTTGCTTCATTGAACAACTCATCTCCACTAAGCATAAGCATGCACTGGACTACATGCTTGTAAAATGACTGGTAAACAAAGGTTCCCTAGCAACCACAGGTCTTGAGCCTAATTCCAAGCACTAAGATTTCCACAAAGTCTAAAGGCAAAGACATTATTCATTTTCAATTACATTTCCATGATGCTATTTCTTCAGGGTATAAGCTATAAAGATAAACTAAGTTATATTATTTGGCCATTAAGTCTAAAAATATAGTTGACCTCTGAAACTAGGAGATCCTTCTGAAACCAAATTAGTTTCTTCTTTGACTTAACAGAAAATACCTGCTGAAGAGCTGTCACTCCAACTTTCCATCCTGGAAATGTATATAGAAGTTTACTACAAAAAGAAAAATAGTTGAAAGTTTGTTGTTGTTTTTTTGAGAAAAACAAAACTGATTACATATTAAAATGTGCAATAACAGATGATATTTATTAAGTCCTTACTCTACCAGATACTATTCTAAGTACATGTATTAACTTACTTAATACTCAAAACAATCTCATGATGTATGTATTAACACCATTTTCCAGATAAGAAACTGAGGCAGAGATATGAAATAATTAGGCTAAGATCACATGGCTAATAAGTGGTAAGACCCTAGACAGACTTATTCCAGATCCAAAGCTGTTAACTGTTAATGCTATGTCATATCTTTAGGAAACTAAATGTCCAAGTAGAAATAAATACATGAGTAAAAACCATTTTATATTATAGACTACAATTAAAAAAAAAAAAAATTCAGGCATATTTTAAGAAGAACTCTAAGAGTAATATGTTTTTAGAAATAATATCCTAAAAGGGAATATATATTTTAACTACCATACTAATCTTATGTTACATAATTGTTACAGAACAATAGTAAAACTACTCTAAATTTCAGAATTAAGCCATGAGTGATAAAAAATAAGTCCATGGAACAAACAGAGATCTCTGAAATCTTTATAATGATAATCATTAAAGTTTTAAATCATTAAATTCTATAAATGGGCACAGATATAGTACAGTCAATGATTATACAAGGGATACTCAACGTACAATAAAGAATGTAAACACAACATAAAGAACCTTAGTAGATAACTTTAAGGGCAGAGACAATATCTCAGACATTTTCCCCAAGCCTAGCACACAGTAGGTAGTCAATGACATTTGTTAAATTAAACTGAAACACTGATTTAAAACAAAGAACTAGGATAAACATTAAATCTTTGATAATCTTATTTCCCCTTTTGAATTTTTCAGGGCTTTGGAAAGTTTAATCTTGTCCAATTTTTTGTTTGTTTGGTTTCTTTAATGTCATATAAGGAAGCCTGAGCAGCCGCCTTTTTTTCTGGATAAATGTTCAAATAACAGGTAAAAGAATTTAAAATCATTTGTCTAGCCCTCCAGCTATACAATAACACTATAGTAGATGTTCATCATGCTTGTGGTTGATGATAAAAGTATTTTTACCTATTAACCATTTCTAAATGCTAGTATTAATTTATTGAAAACCAAAAGCCACTCAGTGACAATCACAGAATTATTCATGCTTTTCTGATGGCTACAGCCTTCTCTACAGTTACATGGATTCTTCACACACTTACTGGGCCATTAGAATACACTTTTCAGCTAGCATTTATGACACTGCCTACCTTGCGCCAGGATCACATGTCACCCATTCATATATATGGGACCCCATGAGCAACAGGTCCAAAAATAGGTATACTTATCGAAAGTAATCCACATAAATACATTAGGGCTAGGAGAATTGAGAGACTTAAGTATGCATTAGGAAGTTGTAGATGAGGACAAAGGAGGAACTACAGATGTTGTTTTCTAAATAAAGTGCTTACTTGGATTTTATATTCCACAACTGCAGGCTTCCTTGTTCACTGCCAACAAGTATTTTATTCAAGTAGGTACTCGGATGCAAAATTGCAGAAATTTTAAATACAGATTTATCAAAACTCAATTGTAGGTATTCTTCTACAAAAACAAAAGTTATATAAATAATATATAATGATTTCTTATAAAATAACTGAGAATATTTTTCATATACTCCTATATTTATCATATCAAAATTTATATACTAATATAAACCAAAGATTTATAAACTAATAAATATTCCTGAATTAAACAAATGTAATGAATGGTGTAGCAGTTTGGCAGTTTGATATAGTTATGAATTCCAGAAATAGATATTGGATTATGCCTGTAAACTGGTCTGTTCACCTGGGCATGATTAAGTTATGATTAAGGCTTTCATTGGGCCACGTCAGTAGGGCATTGAGCCCCGCCCCTTGGTGGGTGGGGAATCAAAGATAAAAGACATGGCAACAGAGTTGGAGTTTTTGATGTTGGAGTTCTGATGCTAAGATTTAATGCTGGAGCATCACAGGAGCTCCACACAGAGTGAACACACAGAGGAGCTTGGTTGTGAAGAAAGAGAGAAGTAAACACACAGAGGAGCTTGGTTGTGAAGAAAGAGAGAAGTAAACACACAGAGGAGCTTGGTTGTGAGGAAAGAGAGAAGGCCCCAGGAAGAGAAACAAGCTGTTGCCTGATAGTCTACAGCTGGCCTTATGGAGATAACAGAGTAGCTGAACCTGGAGAGAAACGAAGGCCCGGGAAGAGAGGAATCCAAGAAGCCTGAACCCTGCCAAATGTTGGCAGCTGTCTTTGCTCCAACACGTGGCCATAGACTCTGGTGAAGGAAGTAACTTATGCTTTATGGCCTGGTAACTGTAAGCTTCTTACCCCAAATAAATACCCTTTATAAAAACCGATCGATTTCTGGTATTTTGCATCAGTACCCCTTTGGCTGACTAATACAAATGGTAAGTAGTAAACATACCCTATAGACTGTCAAAAGTTTCCTAAAAGTTCTGAAAAAAAAATTGAAAGTTTATAAAAAAGAAAAATAAGGATTAAAAAATTATCTTAGGGATCAGCATTAATATTTTTACAATTTGACCAGACAACAGAGAGTATATTCCATGTCAAGTGCTTCAACTCAACTCTCCTGGGGAGTAGAAAAATTAAGTATCTACAAAGTCTAAAGAGCCACTCAAGGATATAAAAAGTATGAGTCAAGGTCTTAATGAAATTAAAAACAGTACTTCTGGACAGACAAATCCTAGTCAACCAAGATGGCAGTGTAAGATGCTCCACGGTGCCGTTCCCCCACAGAATCTTTGAATAATTAGCAAAAACTGGTAGAGCCACATGTCTCAGAACTCCAGAAAATAGTTATAAGGTTGAAGTAATCAGGCAAGTTCTGAATCAAGAAAATGCAGCTTTAAAAAGCAGTAGGAGAAGCTCGTGGCATGCTTGCTGATCCCTCTCCCGTCCTCTCCTCTGCATGGTGTAGAGCCAGCCTGTGCTGCCATTGTGGTTCTCTGGCCCTGTTCTTAAGTTAAGGGAACAGAGTAGCCCCTATGAACATATTGGGTTATCTGTATGTCAGTGCCAATCTAGTTGGTGGCAACTTGAAAGACTGAACCAGAAAACTCCTCTCTGGCTCACCCTCCCAAAGCAGTCTATTTGAAATAAGTCTATTTCAAAGGGAGAGGAGACATTAGAATTCCTGAAAACCAGGAAATTCCTAAGGTCACCAGCAGGCACAAGTCCAGGACAAGATAAAGGCTTCACACAGGCTCAGATAAGACAAAGAGTACCCTGTACCTCAAGTTCACTTGGGGCTAATGTTCTGGGTAGGAGGCTCAACTCTATAATAGAACACCAGCAAATGCAGAGCCAATTTGCAAAGACTGTGAAAGGTATTTTTTTTTAATAGGTTTGTTTTTATTAGCTCTTGGCACTCAAAGAAATTTCTGTCATATCTCTAGCTGGATACAAGCTTACAGAATAGACAGATCAAGGACTAAATCTCAGAGTTAACTGGTCAAAATATTAAAATGTACAATATGCAACAAAACATTACAAGACAAAAAATAAGAAATAATGGCCCATCCAAAGATACAAGATAAAAAATGTAGAAATCATCAATGAAAAAGACCAGACCTAGGACTTAGAAGGTTTCAAAAGCAGAGTGGAGCTGGCAGAAGAAAGAATCGGTGACCTTGAAGACAAGACAATTAAAATGATTTAGGCTAGGGAAGAGAAAAAAAATAAATGGAAAAAAGTGTCAAACATACAATAAGACCTGTGGAATACCATCAAGTGTACCAATACATAAATTATGGTAGTCCCAGAAGAAAAACACAAAGGGCCAGAAAGAATATTCAAAGAAATAATGGCAGAAAACCTTCCAAATTCAACGAGAGACAAGAATATGCATATTCAAGTGTCCCCAATGAAAGCCAAACAGGATAAATTCAGAAAGTACCATGCCCAGATAGTCAAACTGTCAAATGCCCAGGAAAAGCAGAGCCCTGAAAGCTGCAAGAGAGAGGCAAGATGTTCTGTACAAGGGAGTCCCAGTAAGATTAATTACATATTTCTCATCAGAAACCACAGAGGCAAGAAAGTAGTGGGATGATATATTGAAAGTGCTGAAGAAAACAACTGCCAACCAATTACTGTATCCAGCAAGACTGTATTTCAAAAATGAGGGGGAGATTAAGACATTACTAGATAAACAAAAGCTGAGGGAGATCATCATTACTAGGCCTGCCCTACAAGCAATGCTAAAAGGAGATCTTTAAACTGAAAGGGAAGGACAAAAGAAAGTATACTGAAACAGCATAAAGCTAACCATATGGATAATTTAAAATGCCAGTACTACTACTGTATTGTATTTTTTGCTTTGTAACTCAGTTTTTACTTCTTATAGGTTCTAAAATGCAAATACATAAAAAGGAAAGCTAAATCTACAGTTTTGGACAAACAATGTATAAAGATAAATAATTTGTAACAAGTACAAGAAAAAGGTGGAGAGACAGAGGGGTATAGGAACAGTGTTGCTGTTGAAGTTAAGCTGGTAATAAATCAACAGGACTGTTACAGATTTAGCATGTTTCATTTATGCCTCATGGTAACCACAAACAAAATATATGAAAAATATACCCAGAAAGAAATAAGAGGCTCAAAACACTATACAACAAAAAAAATCAAGTGAATATAAAACTAGGAACTAATAGAAGAATTGAGGGACAAAAGGAATAACACAAAAACCAAACAGCAAATGACAGGACAAAGTCCCACATTATCCATTTAAATGGAAATGGTTAAACTCTCTAGTCAAAAGGCAGAGAATGGCAGAGTAGATAAAAAGCATGATCCATCAATATGCGGTCTACAAGATACTCTCCTTAAATTCAAAGACATAAGTAGACTGAAAGTGAAAGGATGGAAAAAATATACCAAGCAAATAGTAACCAAAAGAGAGCCAGGATAGCTATAGTAATACCAGATTTTAAAAATTGACTTTAAGTCAAAAATTGTTACAAGAGACAAAAAGGTCACTATATACTTATACTGATAAAGGGGAGAATTCAACAAGATATAACAATAATAAATAGACGTGCATCTATTGGCAGAGCCCTAAAATATATGAAGCAAATACTGACAGAATTAAAGGAAGAAAGAGTTCTACAGTAATAGCAGGAGACTTCTAGATAGAACATCTAGACAGAAGATCAATAAGAAACAGATTTGAACAATACTATAAACCAACGAGACCTAACAACTTATATGGAACACTTCACCCAAGAGCAGCAAAACACACCTTCTTCTCTTGCACACATGTATCATTCCTCAGGATAGACAATGTTAGGTCACAAAACAAGTCTCAATAAGTTGCAGAAATACTGAAATACAAAGTATCTTCTTGGACAACAAAGGAATGAAGCCAGAAAACAATGAGAGGGAGAAACAGAAAATTCACAAATATGTAGAAATTAAACAATGCACTCTTAAGCAACCAATGAATCAAAGAAGAAATCACAAAGGAAATGAAGAAATATCTTGGGGCAAATGAAAACAAAAATGCAACATACCAAAACATGGGCTGCAGCAAATACAATGCTAAAAGGAAATGTATAGCTTTAAATGCTAACATAAAAATGATCTCAAATCAGAGACCTAACCTCAAAACTTGAAGAACTAGAAAAAGAGCAAACTAAACCCAAAGTGAGCAGAAGGAAGGAAATAAAGATTAGAGCAGAGATAAATGAAACAGAGGATTAAAAAAAAAATAGAACCAAAAAGCTAAAAGTTGGTTCTTTGAAAAGATCACTAAAATCGACAAACCTTAGTTTGCTTGATAAAGGAAAAAAGAGAGAGGACGGAAATGACTCAAACAAGAAATGAAAGAGGAGACAATACTAATGAATGCATAGAAATAAAAAGGATTTTGTGAGGATATTAGGAAACACTGTATGCCAACACACTAGATAACCTAGATAATATGGACAAATTCTTAGAAACATCCCAACTACCTACACTGTCCCAAGAAGAAATAGAAGATTTCAACAGACCAATAACAAGAAATTGAATCAGTCATCAAAAACTTCCAACAAAAAAAGCCCAGGAACAAACAGCTTTACTGGTTAATTTAACCAAACATTCCAAGGAGAATTACAATCAATTCTTTTCAAACTCCTCCAAAAATCTCAAGAGGAGGAAATACTTTCAAAACTCATTCTAGGAGGCCAATATGACCCAATACCAAAGCCAGATAAAGATACGACAAAAGAAGAAAATTACAGGTCAAATCTCTTATGAATCTAGATGTAAAAATTCTCAACAAAACATTGGATTCAGTTAAGAATCCAACAGGCACATTAAAGCAATTATAAACCATGATTAAGTGGGATTTATCCCAGGTATTCAAGTGTGGTACAACATAAGAAAATCAATTAATGTAATACACATCAACACAAGGCAAAAAGCTATGTGATCCTCTCAATAAATGCAGAAACATATTTGACAAAATCCACCACCCCAGAAAACTAGGAATAAAAGGAAACTTCCTCAAAATGATAACAGAGCATGTATGAAAAACCCATAGCTAACATCAAACTTTTTAAATTTAATTTATTTCTCCCCACTCCCTTGTTTACACTTTCTGTGTGCTGTGTCTTCAGGAGGCACCTGGAACTGAACCCGGGACCTCTGGTGTGGGAGGCACCTAATCACTTGAGCCTCTTCCGTTCCCTGCTTTGTTGTCTCTCATTATGTTTTTTCTTCTTGTGTCTTTTGTTGTGTCATCTTGTTGAGTCAGCTAGCCGCACCTCCTCGTCTCACCAGCTCACTGTCTTCTTTAGGAGATACCAGGAACCAAACCACAGACCTCCCATGTGGTAGGCAGGAGCTCAGTCGCCTGAGCCACTTCCGCTTCTCCCCACCTTTTTTTTGCTAACATCAAACTTAATGGTGAATGAATGAAAGCTTTTCCTCTAAGATCAGGAACAAGAAAAGGATACCCATTGTCACCACTGAACATTTTATTGAAAATTCTAGCCAGAGCAATTAGGCAAGAAAAAGAAGTAAAAGGCATCCAAATTGGAAAGGAAGAAGTTAAACTTTTACTATTTGCAGATGACGTGATCTATATACAGAAAATTCTGAAACATCCACAACAAAGCTACTAGAGATAATATAAATGAATTTCAGCAGAATGCCAGGATACGATCAATACCCCATAATCAGTAGTGTTTCTATGCACTAGAAATGAACAATCTGAACTGGAAATCAAGAAAGAAATTCAATTACCAATGGCAACTAAAAGAATCAAATATCTAGGAAAAAAATCTAACCAAGGATATAAAGGACTTTTACACAGAAAACTACAAGACACTGCTAAAAGAAATCAAAGACCTAAATAAATGGAAGGATAGTCCACATTCATGGATTGGAAGACTAAATATAATTAAGATGTCAATTCTCCGCAAAGTGATTTATAGTTTCAATGCAATTTCAATAAAAATTCCAACAGACTTCTTTGCAGAAACGGAAAGGCAATAATCAAATTTATATGGGAGGGTAAGTGGCCATGAATAGTCAAAACAACCTTGAAAAAGAACAAAGTTGGAGGACTCATACTTCCCTGTTATAAAAATTATTATAAAGCCTACAGTAATCAAAATGCGTGATAATGGTATGACAGATATACAAACTAATGGAATAAAACTGAGAGTTCAGAAATAAACTCTCACATATAGCCAACTGTCTTTGACAAGGGTGCCAAGTTCACTCACTGGGTAAAGAATAACCTCTTCAACAAATGGTACTGGGAGAACTGGACATCCATATGCAGAAGAATGGAGGTGGACCCCTACCTTGTAACATATTCAAAAATTAATTCAAAATGGATCGAAGACCTGAATATAAAATCCAAGACTATAAAACTCCTACTTCAAAGACCTTATGTTAGACAATGGTTTCTTAGATCTACACCCAAAGCACAAGAAAAAAACAGGTAAATGAGACTTCATCAAAATTAAAAACTTTGTGCATCGAAGGACAAGACAACCTGCACAATGGGAGAAGGTATTTGGAAATCACTTATCTGGTAAAAGTTTAATAGCCAGAATATATTTTTTTAAAATCCTACTATTCAACAAAAAGACAACCTAATTTAAAAATGGGCAAAAGATCTGAATAGCCATTTCTCCAAAGATAAACAAATGGCCAGAAAGCATATGAAAAGATGGCTCAACATTAAGAAAAATACAAATCAAAAGCACAATAAGATGCCATTTCACACCTACTAGAAAGGGTATTACTCACAAAAAGAAAAATAACAAGCATGGGAAAGGATATGAAAAAATAGGAACACACTTGTTCACTTCTGGAAATGTAAAATGTTGTAGCCACTGTGAAAAAGTTTGGCAGTTCCTAGAAAGTCAAGTATAGAATTATCATATGACCCAGCAATCCCCCGTCTAGGTATATACCCAAAAGAACTGAAAGTAGAGACTTAAACAGGTATTTGCAGAACCAATGGTCAAAGTGGCATTATTCACAACTGCCAAAAGGAAGTAACCCAAAGTGTCCATAAACAGACAAATGGATAAGTAAAATGCGGTATATACATGCAATGGAATATTACTCAGCAGTAAAACAGAATGAAGTTCTGATACGTGTGACATGTTAAGCGAAATAAGCCAGATACAAAAGGTAAATAATCTCAGTGATATAATTAGAATATGCAAATTCATAGTCAGAAACTAGAATATAGGTAACCAGAGACTGGGTGGAGATAGGGATAGGGGAGTTAATGCTTAATTGGTACAATTTCTGTTTGGGGTAATGGAAAAGTTTGGGAATGGATAGTGGTGATGGTAGCACAATACTGTGAATGCAATTTATACCACCTAATTATATATTTCAATGTGGTTATAAGGGGATATTTTAAGTTGTATATATATTAACAGAATAAAAGTAAAAAGTAACATAGGACTATACAAAACAGTGAACCCTAAAGTAAATTATGGACTAGAGTTAATAGTATAATTATAATAATAGTATTTCATGAATTGTAATAAAGGTACCACACTAATGTAAAGTGTTAATAATAGGGAAAACTGCGTGTTTGATGCACAGTATCTGGGAACTTTGTATCTTCTACATGATTTTTCTGCAAATACAGAAAATTTAAAAACATTAAAAGAAAAAAACCCAACAGTGCTTCTTACACATTTCCACAGAAGAACCTCTAATAGATCAGAGGGAAAGAACTTATTACTGGGGTGGGGGAATCTGTAGTAACTTGCTACAAAAATCAAAGAATCCTTTGTAATCTTACGTTATACCAAAAATTTCTATGTGCAGATTTTATTTTCCACTTTATAGTTCAACCAAGACTGAAATAACTCCCCCCCCGCCCCGAAATCTTCCGATATATTTGCATATCAAAGATATACTTCATTTAACCTTTGATTTCACACACAGTCTGGTACATTGCTGGGTATTGCAGTTTAAGAAGCATAGATACAGGTGAAAATTTTAAACTTTGAATGTTATTTTAAAAGATCTCATCTCTTATCTGTAACTAGCAGTTTTATTTAAAGTGACTATGAAGCTCCCTAAAGACATTGGTTCAATGTGGTGCTATAACAGCAACAAAAAGCTGGGATCAAAGAAAGCCCGCTGAACTGGAAGGCTGCATTCTTTTTTTTTTTTTTTTTTTTTAAGATTTTATGTATTTATTTATTTATTCCCCCCCTGATGCTTGTGCTCGCTGTGTCCATTTGCTGTGTGTTTTTCTGTGTCTGCTTGTCTCCCTTTGTCAGGTGGTCCAGCTGCGTCAGCTCACCACGCCACACAGGCTGGCTTGCCTTCACCAGGAGGCCCCCAGAAGCGAACCCGGGGCCTCCCATATGGTAAACGGGAGCCATATCGATTGAGCCACATCTGCTTCCCAGGCTGTATTCTTAAATCTATAACAGGCTCTCCAACAAGTATTCACACAGGGAATACTTTCGGAATTTGGCTCTCTCCACTTGAACAAAGACAAAACAAAGAAAAGAGTGACTAATTTGCACAAGGGAATGGAGTAACTCCCAAGAGGGGAGTCTCTAGGATTTTTACTAAAAATGAACATATTGCATCAAACAATGAGTTAACTAAGAGGTAATATAAGCTAAAGATGTAAACAGATTAAAGAAGTTAAAAGCTTTAATTCAAGACAAACCCACAGTCTGTTATTAAGGACCTCTGGTATAGAAGTTATGTTTACACAGGTTTTAAATTGTATCGATATATATACTATCCCAGCATAAAAAGCAAGTAAATTAGTTAATTCTTACCTCCTGAATATACATGCCAAATAATAAGAATGCTGTCAGTATCAACAGAGATAACATGATCCCCAAAGGGCTGCAAAAGATGGATTTCTGCCTTGTGGCCCTTAAAGGTATGTACTACCTACAATGTTAAAGTTTAAAAGAATTTCATATTATTATTCATTCATTGTGTAACATTATTCACATTAATAAAAAAGCATGCTAATCCTGAAGATGCTAGCTTTAAGAACTGCAGTCAACTTTTGATTATCTAGGGTTACATTAACAAACAACAAGGAATCATGCATGTTTACCTGTGCTCCCTCAGCCAGTTCAATAAGGAAATGCTTAGACTTAGCATGGTCTAAGAACAAAGGAGTGTGACCTGTAGGGCTCAGCCACTTCCCACTTGAGGTTAGTGATGAGGCAAGCAGACACAGGTGGGTCCCTCACCCAATTCAACGAAGTACTCCATGCAGCTCAGAGAAGTGGGCTGCTCTAGGAGGCTGACATCTACAGACCCCTGCCAACTGCTTCCAGATGAGATGCGGGAGAAAGATGTCAGGATACATTTTTCCTCTACCTTTCTGCTCTGATGCAGACTCTTACCCTTCAGTACCTGCATCCCTCCATAACTCATTCTCCATGGTTTCCGTTCTCACCAGGCTCCAGTAACACTAGTTCTCTAGTCCCTTTTGCCCTAGGAGTGGTAACAGCTTCCCACAGCTGAAATCTCTAATGCCACCCCACCCCTACATATAGTTCTTCCATTAAAATCTTTTCACCTGAACCACCTAGAGTACATTCTATACATTCTATTCCTGCCCAGACCTTAATACAAGGCAAGACTAGTAACTGGTTTTCTGGCATTTGCCCACCATGTTGGAAAAGCTACCTAGCCCAGGAAAAATTATAATACTTGGCTAAAAAGCTGACATTTTTACTGACTCTAAAGAAATCCAAATAACTCCCATTAAAGAACTCTTCAGACAAGTTGCCTCCCTCTGCCATAAGTAGTGATGAAAGTGGGCTCTGGAACAAACCTCAGTCAAAGTCAAGGTACACTCATGTACTTGGCTATCCAGACACCCCACTGCCACTTCCCTTTCACACACTTAGAAACCAAATACTAGATTTTGACCAGAAAAAGATCCTTCCTTAAGAGTAAAGAAAGACTCTAGCTTTCTCTAAATAGGAAGCAAGCTCCAGTTTCTTAGAAAAGTAGTTATGGGTTGAGTTGCTCACAGTGAAGAAGCCATAGAGCAAATACATAACTCCCAGAAAAGCTTTTTCAGAATATACATATCTAAGTACTATCCCACTACACAGAGAAGAAAGCTCCAGAGATGAGATCTTTAGAACATGAAAATTTTGAAGAAGCTGCCCAAGAAATTCTGCCATTCATCCCTGATTAAGGAAACTGAACTAAAGCATCAGTTTTTACCTAATCCTTTCACAAACTGATAAAATCAATGTTCTCTCCCTCCAGAAAACTGAATACACATTGAAAAAACATCTGTGTACATTTCAGGAGTGTCCAGGGGAATAATGGCAACATTAAAGCTCCCTCCATTATCATGACAACCAACTACTGACCACAAAAGACAAGCAAGTTAAAACAGCCCAGTGATACAAACCTCTTTATTACGGGCAAATGCAGAGAAAACGTTCCCATATGCAGCAAAGACTAACCTCCCATCAGCTGCCATGCAGCAGATATCCTGTGGAACAGAGTTACCTAGGCAAAAAGAAATAGAAAAATAAAAGAAATAAAGATTTTTTAAGATCTTGGAACAAAACAGAAACTTCAAGTATAAACATAATTTTCAAGGCTATAATTTTTTTTAAGTATAAAGATAAAAGTGAGAGCTGAGAATTAAGATTATAAATTTTGACCTTAATTTTATTTTAGATATCAAATAACTGTCAGGCTGAGAATCTGAAATCATCTTGCCCTTTCCCAAGAGACTAAATGTCTAGTATTTGCAGACTTAAAACCATAATCTAGGTGGTTTTCTAGCCTCCATGTGAACACCTTTGGGAACATCAAGTTCACTACGAACTCCCAAGAAAATCTTAAAAAACAAATAAAAACCTAGATGCCTATCCAATTCTACCCTTTGGACCAACCCAAAACAACCCCATACGGTATTCTACATAACAGCCCTTATTAACTAAAGGCAATTATGGTTTCCACTTGGTCTTCTCCAAGGTAAATATGCCCATCACTTCTAATCATTTCTCACATGACATAAATTCTAGATTACTCTCTCACTATCTTAGTCACACTGGCCTTTATTATTATTTCCTTTTGTGAGGGAAGTGGGGGCAGTTAGGACAGAGAAATGTCTTAAGCATTTTTCACGTTGTACATTCTATTTTAGGATTTTGCTTCCATAATACTATTCTTATAGGTTTATCACCCAATTTGTATCCAGTTTTTAAGTTATAGTACCTTTCTTCTGCCTTCTAATCTTAAAAATGTGCGTTTAGGGGAGGAGATGTAGCTCAGTGGTTGAGCGCCTGCTTCCTACGTACA
>JAQZBX010001773.1:63645-78994 GCA_029593785.1 Cabassous unicinctus | reverse complement strand
ATTTCTTGTCATTTAAACCGTCCACTTGACAGTATCCACCAGAATGACATATCCTGATGAATAAATGAATATACAAGTCAGCATTTGACCTGACAAATGAGCACCATTTAGAGGAACCACCTCCATTCTGCCACCCCCAAAAGACCTTCACACACACACACCACTCCCATGTAAGTAAGGATACCGAAAGGTGTACCTGATTACTGGAAGGCACTCCTAAGAGGGAGCAGCATTCAAGTCTCCCAGCACAGCCACCCTGCAGTCCACAGGAAGGACCAGTTTCCAAAAGACTCAAGGGGAAAGTCCTCAAAGAAGGAAGGAAGAGGACTTGGCAACAGCAAAACAAGGAGAACTGAAACCATTCTATTAACTTGACAAATATTCCATTTGAATGAGAATTTTAAAATAATTTCTAAGCAAATGCTGTATGAATTTCTATGACCAGAGGATTTTTCTGTTTGTTTTATTCCTAGAATGAAAGATATAATTCTACAAACACAAAGTAATCAGTCATGTTCAGGGTCTGACACATAAGTACAAATTTAATAGAACAGAAATCTTAACAGAAAAGACTGACAGACCAGTCCTGCCACACCCCCCAGAAGAAAGCCCTAAAAATTTTTATGACCTTCCGCTGGCTCTGTTCCTGCCTTAGTATCAAAGGTGAAGTGTCCAATTCAAGTTCTGCTGTCTGGTTCTGGCTACAGCATCTGGGCTTAACTATGGATGGCTCCAATGAGATTTAGTCCAGAATTTTTGGAGCCATGATCCACATGAGGAGACATCCCAGAAGAGCCTCAATCCCCACAGGACAGTGGCCTTCCAGAGGTGGATGCAGCTATGGGGATGGCCAGACTGACTCCAGCCTACTCCAGGGAGGCCTGGCCAAGATTACTTTCAGCCAAAAGTTCTGGCTCCAGCCATTTGTCTTCCTAAAAGAGACTTCAGTGTGAACATTACTCCCAAAGTCCCTGCTTTGCTAGCAAATCCACAGAATCCATAGGAACCTGCCCAAATCCTGTACTTGTGGCTGGGCCAAAATATAGGACTAACATCCTGAGGAATGGAAAATAATTGTATTACATAGGAAAAAATAAAACCTGAAAGTTTATTATAGGAGAAAAATAGGAATAGAAGACTGTTGAAGGGGCTGACCTCTACTGATTTTTCAAGTGGCAAAGAATTTGTCGATGTACTTCTAAGCTATCCAAAATGAAAATGAAGGCAAAAGAAAACAATTCCTGAAGAGTAACTATAAACTAATCACCAGGAATTTAACTGTATAATTAACAATAGCCCTGTAGAACCTTGAAAATTATAAAATGTGTCAAAGCACCAGAAGCAGCTGCCATTGAAATCTATCAGCATGCCCAAAGTCACCAGTGACCCTAACTTTGCTGGGTGCAGCTCCACATTCAAGATGTGAACATCCCCACATCCACACTCTGGTCCTCCTTCAATTCTCTCTCCTTTTTTTCAAGAGCAAAATTGATAAAAGCTTCAGGAAAATATTTAAATATTTTAGAATAGTCAGTGAGTAAAGAAAAACATTAAGAAGTGAAACAAATTCTCAATAGTGGTGATGGATTTCTTCCTTTATTTAATGACAGATACACATTGTGTGTAAAAAGGAATCCAACTATATTTCTATATCCCAGTTTTGTTTAATTATGTATGTAAAAGAAACAACAAAAAAGGACTGGCAAGAAAAGCATCAAAATGTTAACAGTGGTTATGCTAGGAATCACAGAGGATTAAAATTTCTCCATATTTAATATTCTCCTGTATTTTCCACAATTTATATTAAACCAAAAAGATAATTAAAAAGTTATCTTTTGGAAACAGATAGTGGTGATGATTGTACAAGTACAATCATTGTGAAATGATTGTGAAAGTACGTAATGTCACTGAATTGTACACTTAACGGTTAAAATGGTAAATATTGTCATATATATTTTGCTACAATAAAAATTTTTTTTAATTTTTAAAAAGCCTCATATCCATAAAAAAGTTATTTTTCTGTATAGTAGCTGTATTGCAATAACAGTAAAAGACACTATCTCAAAAGGCCTATAAATCAAAGGAGAGTTACAAACATAACTCACATAAGAGAAAACTAAATGCTCTATAGCAAGTGAGAAAAATTCAGTTAGGATAAATAACAATTTCCGTTGATTGTAGTATCATTTTCTCTCAAAATCCAAAACTCTTAAAGACAAGCAAAACTATTAAGCACCAGAAACTTGCATACTAATGAAATTTGTTAACTTCTTCAAGACACCCAAGTCTGAGCCTACCTGGTAACAGAGAAACAGAGATGGAGAAACAGAAATGGAGAAACTTGATGAAACTACCCTCTACAATCTCAAACAGACAAAATATTCATAATTAACTCAAATCAAAGACTTGGCGAGGAGCAGTAAAGAAATTAATTAAAACACTTCTGAAAAACACGAAGTTGGAGGGATAGTTGATTACTCCCAATTTCGGGGAGTCACATGAGATTAGTAATGAAAAGAAAGGGTGAAACATTCTGGTACTCATTGGAAGGGGCTTAGTAAACAAGCATTTGCTTCTAAATGCTTTAGTATAGCTGTTTTGCAAGACAAAAAACTGACTAGCCAGCCCTCCCCACCAACAGACCCAGGAGATTTTCATTAGTATGTCCACACTGATCACCCTGTATGACCTTCTACTGGAGCTTAAGCTGATCTTTAATACTTGAGTTATCCTTATTTTTATTATTTCATCCCTAGAACACAAGATGATATCACTGGATAAAGGTTACTCCCAAACAAAAATAAATTACATTTCTATAGGTCTGTTTGCTGACTTTTCTTTTTCCCATTCAGGTACTAAAGGAAGGCATAAGTACTCACAAGAATCACACCTAATTCTGTTATCTGATACTTCTTCCTTGCTCCCCAAAGAGTTCTGCAAAGATTTGGTCTTGAATAGGTGATGGACCAAGAGAAGAAACAGGGCTGCCTCAGAGCCGCCTCATTCTTTCTCTACCTAGCAGTCATGTTCTTGGGCCCCTCTCAAGGCTCATATCTACTCTAGCAATGACTCCTCATTTGTATGTCTGGTTCGAAGAACACATTCATAAGAAAAAAAAATCAATTTCCATTTTCCATTTTAAGGAGTTACAGGAACATTTATCCTAATTAACATAAAGAGCCATCCCCAAGAAGCACAGCAGGAGACATATTTCTGTTCTTAAAGATACTAGCCCATTAGAGGGTTCCCACTGGGCCATTCATCTGCCCCACGGCTTTGCTGGGAGTCCCTGATTGAAGGGCATTTTAATCATGGTTTTATTTTTGGGTAACACACACTTTCAACCAGGAACTTAAAATTCACATTCCTACCAAGGACTGAGTGGCTGTAAATTGGCACAATCGCCTGCATATCTAGTGAAGTTGAAAGTACTGATTCCATATGACCCAGCAATTCTATCCCTAGGTATATATGACATACACAAGTAGAAGAGTACTGTAAGCATCATAACAGCATTGCTAATGAAACTGGACACAATCTAGGTCAATAGTGGACCAGATAAATTGTGGTATATTCATACAGGAGAACACTATACAGAAAGGGAACGAATAGCTACACACGATGTGGGTGAATTTCCCAACTATAATGCTAAAAGAAGACACAAAAGAATACACACAATGTGATCCATTTATGCAAAATTTAAAAGCAAGCAAAACTAAACTATGTTGTTTAAAAATGCAAAGATAAAAATGAATAAATAAAAAAGAAGAAATAAAAAAATGCAAAGATAGAAAAAGAAAAACCAAGAAAGTAATTATCAGAGAAGCCAAAATAGTAGTTATCCCCAGGAGTTGAGAAGCTGTGACCAAGAAGGGACATGTGTAGAGTTCAGGGGTGCTGGCATTATTCTATTTCTTGAATAGTTGGTAGTTACATAGGGGTCCACTTTTAGTTTTTCATTAAGCTGTACACAGGTCATCTGAATTTATATACCTAGGTATTTCACAAATTAAAAAAAAAAGAAAGTCAGCTTTTTGACACAGCCCACCAGTTCCATCCTCCACTCCCACCCCCACCCCCATACCATTTCAGCAAAGCAAGAGGTTAACCTATCATTTCTTCATGCAGCCACTTCAGTTTAATACAGAAATCACAATCCAATGTGGAAATTAGGAAAAACAAAGGGAGTATTTAAGTGAAGTAAAACATCTGGAACAAAATGCAGGGTAACTAAATACAAAGTAACAGAAAAGAAACACCTCTGAGTTTAACTGAGAAATAAAAAACCATCACAGATAAAGGGTAACCATTTAAAAAGTAGACAAGCAAGAAACATGGCATATCAAGACAAACCACAACTGATTAAATTAAAAAGAACACATGCAAACCTGAAGGAAGCCAACCCTGGTTTTGAAGCGGCCATAAAGGAGGACAAACACTCCAAAAGCCCCTGACCTTGGTTACCTTTTTTGGAAAAGGCAATCCAAATTTACAAGGAAATTCAACCATTATATGATCTTCTGTTTGAAATGACAACATAAGGAGGACATGGGATGTGGAATGCAGAGGTTCACAAATTACTAGTCAGAAGACTAGAACAAGGTCATTTCCTAATAGGTAAAATTTAGATGGTGAAGTAATGAAAACATTATCTACAAACAAGTTGACAGGTCTCAAACTTAATAGTTACAAACAAAGATATTTCAGAACAAATAGTCCTAAAAGGTATAATAAAATTTTAAATATCTCCTGGATAAACTTGACTGCTTTTTCTTTGAACTATTTAGTTCCTTAGAAAAGCTAATAATACCTTGTCATGTTAAAGCCATCCAAGAAGCAACCTGTGACTGAATTCAGAGATGCAGTTCTCCCACATTTTCAATTTTTCAGCACCCAGTACTTTCTGGCAGACAGCACCAAGTATGACTGACAGAACTTGTAATGTTTCAGCATTATCAGAAAAAAATCTGTGCACACATATCTCCAGCATATGAACGATTTTAACTCACCAGTCACCATGTTGCATGTATTTCTGCTGCTTGTCCTGAGTTCTTAAGACTTGTAACATTCTGAAGAAGATAGAACAAAGAAGTTCCTTCCATCCTCAGCCTCTTTTTAAATTTTAATTTTGTTCTTAAAATAATACAGTATATTAGAACTACCCCCATCATTATCAAATTTGATGGTAATTTTACTTCCTCTTAACTTCCCTTTCCTTAAACTTAATGAAGCAAGACTGTAAAACAAACTAGTAGGTGTTTTGTCTTAGGGGGGCAAAAAAAAAAAAAAAGGTGCTCATTTCTCTAAGACAAATCTGGCACCGGAACACAGTACTGGGGTTGAAAAAAGAGCTGAGAAGGACT
Organism: Cabassous unicinctus; assembly: GCA_029593785.1. Classification (NCBI taxonomy): domain Eukaryota; kingdom Metazoa; phylum Chordata; class Mammalia; order Cingulata; family Chlamyphoridae; genus Cabassous; species Cabassous unicinctus. The sequence goes on along the minus strand of JAQZBX010001773.1, from coordinate 73,631 downwards.
GAAACCCTAAATCAAAAGAGGCGTTTGCAGAGATTTTAGGAATTTTTGCACAGACAGATTTTAGGTATTTTTGATGGGAAATTTTGGAATTAAACAAAAGCAAAGCACTATCTCTCAGGTTCTTTAATTTTGTTTTGGGCAACTTTTGGTTGAGGCAACCGAGCCCACAGTCTAATATACAAGCCCCTCCCACCCACACAGAAGAAAAGGCTGCACTAAAGGATTTAAAGTGGCATTTTAGAGCTCGGAGGGTTTCACATGGTCCAGAGAAGAGGATCCCGTTCCGGAGCGCACAGGTGGTGACGTGTAGGAGTTGCGCGTATGGAAAAATTAGTTTCTAATAACAAGAAGGCACACTTCTGAAAGGCCTTCTAGGATTAACCTTTCCCCTCCAGCACAAGGCACTAGAACAAGGTGAGTAGACGGGGGATGGGGGAGGGATGGGGGACATCTCGCTTCCCTCGCAGGCCAGCAGAGCTCTGTTTCCGAAGCAGGGCAGTGCCCTCCCCAAGCACCCACCCGACACTTGGGCCTTGGGTCGCCGCATTTCTGGGGGAGAACGGGCAATCTCACCCGCCTCACAGATGAGCGGGGCCGCAAGCCAGACGCCAGAGCCGGTTGGGTTCTTCCCAGAACCAAGCCTCGGAGGCCCTGAGACGTCACCAGCCTCGGGAGCAGGAAGGGCCCAACCAGCAATCGTCCCAGCTAGCCGCGGGCTCGCCGCCCCCTCAGCGCAGCAAAGGCGCCCTGCGCGCTCTCGCGGCGACGCCGCCACCCAACAGCAGGGCGCGCGCCCCAAATCCGGGGGTCGCGGGCGGGCGCGCGCCCCGGAAAACCACTCTGGTCCACGGGACGGAGCTCCGTGAGCAAAGATATCCGGGACGGGGACGCGCACGTCAGCGGCCACGCGCACCGAGAGGGCCGCACAGCGCGCGCGCGCGCGCGTACACACGGACTTGGCCGCGCGCGAACGCCAGCGCGCGCGCGCCGCGCCCACCCGAATCGCCAGCCCACCCTTCCCCCACATATGGGCAGGGGACGCGCGGACCCAGGACGTTCTTGGCTCCGGGGCCGCCCCGACGTCTCCTGGGCCCAGCGGCCACGACCCACCCGCCTCCGCCCGCCGTTGTGTGGGGTAGGCCCGCAAAGCCGGGCCCGCGGCCTCGACGCACCCCGTTCCCGCCAGAGCCCTCACCCGGCGACGTCGTCGCCGCCGCCGCTCTGCCCTCCGGCCCCGCCGAACCGCCTGGGGCCTCGGTTTTGCTGTCGCTGCTCCAAGACCAACAGGATTTTCCCCTCACAGCTCCCTGAGCGCCATCTTACATTCAACCCCTGCAGCCAATGGGTGCCGAATACTCCTCTCGCGAGAACCAGAGTATCCGATCCCGCGAGAGCTGGGAGTGCCTCCCGGCCAGACTTAAAGGGAACGCTTCAGCCGTTGAGGGAAGCCGCGCCTCAAGCTGCAAGGGCGGCGAGCGGGGCTCGGTGGGTGGGGCGGATCGTCCCACCGTGTGGGGAGGAGTCCGGGCTTAGCGAGGAACCTGGGCAGGCTCCGGGCTCCGCCGGGGCTCCAAGCTCGTTGCCTGGACCCACCTTCCACCGCCCACCAGGGCCTCCTTTGGCCGCGCAGCCCCACGCGGGGCGGAGCCCGGCCTGGCCCGGCCTCCCGCTTAAGGTGGCCCGCCACAAGCCCCTAGCCTGAGCCCGGTGTTCCTCGCCGCGCCCCGCCCGAGAAGCCCCTAGGTCGCTCACCTACTGGAGGTGCCAGCGTTTGGGACCCCCGCCACCGCCGCGTCCGAGTCCGGCCTGCCGCTGTCTGGTCCACCTTAAAGGGGGCATCGGGTGGCCGGGTGTTTGTATACAGGAGAAATGTGGAGGGCATTAAAGCTGCAGATACATGCAGGCCTCACCAGCAGCCCACCCCCCACGCACACCCCGGAGGTAGAGCAGCCTGCGTGGCTCCTGGTTGTTTTCGGGTCTTTGCACTTGTTCCTCCTTCCCTGGCAAACTGCCCCTAGTCCTTTGCGTTCCGCCTCAGAAGTCACTTCTGGGAAGAAGTCTTTTGCTGAGGCCCAGCCTGGGTCTGGAACTTCCCAACCCCACACAGACACCAGCGAGACCTCTCCCACATGGCGCCTGGTCGCCTTTGTCTCCCCCACAAGCTGCTGAATTTGGAAAGTCACTGCAGCATTTCTGGCTCATCTCACTGTGCCTAGCACATAGTAGACACTCAGTAAGTATTTGCTGAATGATCAGACTGGGTGCCAGGCCTCTCTTCATCTGCCTAGGCCTCCAGGTAGACAAATTTTCCAGATCCTTCGGGCAAAGGGCTACCGAAGGCAAGGCAGTACTCCAGGGCCCGCCACTCCCTCAGACCAGGTGCAGAAGATATAGAATCAAAAAAGAAATTTAAAAAAATAAGGCGAAATTAAAAAAAAAAAGATATAGAATCAGGCCCTGCCCTTGACCACTAAGAAGTGCACCAGAGGTTTTAAAGCTGTCAGTGCTGTTCCAGCTAGGGAAGTCCAGTCTCATGGACAGTATATCACAGGGTACACACACCCCACACAAAAGCAGCATGTCTCCAGAGCCCTCAAAGGCTGGGAGGGCAGACGGGTATATAACACAGAGACTCCAGGGGGATTTTGCTGTTCTTTATTGACAGGGAGTCTGGGGTGGAGAGGATATCCTCAGCTCCTAGTACCAAGGGGTAGGTTCAGTGGGTCTCCAGTTCACACTTTCCCTGGGTCCTCCTTCAGTGTGACCGTCCGGTTGAAGACAAGCTGGAGGGCAAAGAGAGAAGAATGACTATGAACCTAAAAACAGGTCAGGAGATCCAGTGGGTCTCACCGGAATACCCCTCCATCCCAGACAAGCGAAGGAGACCAAGGGTCTGGAGACCTGGGTTCTCAGTGTCTTTGTGATTTTGGATGAGAGACTGGATGACTCTAGGCCATCCTTTGAGGAATAAGAAAGGCAGGATCCATACAGAACTTTATGCAAGGACTTAACCTTTGAGCCTGTTTCCTCATCAGTAGAACATGAACCACCCTCATTTGGAGAGGATTAGCTGAGGGAATATGGGCAGAGCTCTTGGCACAGTGAATGAAGGCAACCACTGATGTTGCTGGAAGGGGCAGGCAGGGGAAGCCAAGCACCTGTCCTTGGCAGCTATCTGGATCCACAGAGAAGTACCCAAGACGCTCAAACTGGAACTTGTAAAAGGGCTTTGCAAGGGCCACAGAGGAGTCCACTAACGCTGCTTCCACCACTTGTAGCGATGCCTGTGGGCAGGGAACTCAGGTGACCATCTAGCCAGAGAAGCCCACCACCCTCACCCCACACCTCATGAGCCTACCGGGTTCAGGTCACTTAAAAATCCGCTAGGCACCTCGGCAGGATCCTCAGGATTTTTGTGCTGGAATCTGCAGCCAGAGTAAAGGATCAGACCTCAGCTGGGCAGCCCCAGCAGGCTGTGTCCCTCTTGTGCCTGCCACCACCCCAGCACTGTTCCTCACAGTCGTTCATAGAGGCGAATCTCGCATGTCAAAGGCTGTGACACCCAGTGAATGAAGGCTTTGGGTTTCTCTCCTGCATCTGCCCGTCTGCAGATCACCTCCAGGCTCTCCACACATCCACTGGGACCCTGGAAACGGGGCGGAGAGGAACATGTCACACCTGAGGGCCACCACCAGGACTGTAGATTGCACCTAGACACCAGTAGGACTACGGTAGGAAAGCCACAGCTGGCTCTCACCTTGACAATGTGCTGCAGCTCAATGACATAGCCTGTGTGCCTCAGGCCCACGGGCTGGCCCCATGCCAGGCGCTTATATCCTGGCTCTGGCTCCTAGAGGTAGGAAATGGGGTGATACAAGAGGCTGCAACGGTCGGACAGGTATAAGAGGCTTCTCCCCCACCCCCATGTCTGACAGGGGTTGGTTCATCTGAAGCAGGAAGTAGATGGGCTGACAGAGGGATTGAGGAGATGAAAGGGACCCCAGGACTGGGCTCAGCAGCAAACAGTACCCTCCACCTCCCATTCACCTCCTTGAAGTCTGTCTGCTCAATGAAGACGACAGATGCAAAGGGAACCTGGTGGAAACCCTTGGTCTCATCAGCTGGGAAATTGGGTACCCGGATGTCCAAGGACTATGGCAGAAAACAGGTGTGTGACTCATGTCAGGCACTGGGACCCCCATGCCTAGGGCCTGGTGCACCTTGCACACACACGTTGAGGTAGGGCCCACCTTGGCAGAAGGAAAGTTGGTAATGACAACTCGTAGTGGCTCCAGCACAGCCATGGCCCGCGGGGCTGTGTCATTCAGCACATCACGTACACAAGCTTCTAGCAGATGTGGCTCCATTGTGGTCTGTGCCACTGTCACCCCGACCTGACAGGAAAGGTCAGCATCAGCCATGGCCATAAGCTCAGCCCCCACCTGCCCTCCCAGCCCCCTGGGCTGTACCCGGGCACAGAAGTTGTTGATGGCCTCAGGTGGGAAGCCCCGCCGTCGCAGGGCTGTGAGCGTGAAAAGCCGTGGGTCATCCCAGTCCCTATGGGCAAAGGGGGTGAGAAGGCCTTTCAGCAGCACGTGCTACCAGGACCACCAGCCTTTAATTAGCCGGACAGCCACACCTACCGCACAGCACCAGCCGCCACAAGCTGGAGGATCTTCCTCTTAGAGACAACGGCATAGTGTAGGTTGAGGCGACCATACTCCCACTGCACGGGGCAATAGACATCCAGTGCATTGCACAGCCAGAAGTAGGAAGATCGTCTGGAGTGCGAGGATAGGGTCAAGACTGGCCACCTCTGGGGTCAGGGATGGACCCCAAGAAGGGCTGGTCCTCCCACCCCATGTGCCCAACTCCCTCACCGGGCCTGGAATTCCTTGGTGCAGAGTGAGTGAGTGATATTCTCGATGGAATCACAGAGGCAGTGCGTGTAGTCGTAGGTGGGGTAGATGCACCTGCAGGGCACAGGTAGTGGGCCCCTCTATCCAGCCCCATGCTGCCCCACCTCGTGGCCCACCACCCCGCTCCACAGTCCTGACGACCCATCCCATGCCCACACCTACCAGGTGTCCCCTGTGCGGTGGTGCGGTGTGTACTTGACCCGATAGGCCACAGGGTCCATCTTGCCATCCTCCATCACCAGCTTCATCCGCAGTGTGGCTTCACCTTCTGCAAACTTGCCCTTGTGCATTGCCTGAGGGGAGTGAGGACTCAGGCTGCCTCTAAGTACAAGGCGCCCCATCCTTAGCATCCTGGTCTACCCAGACCCAGCTGTCCCTCCAGGACCCCACCTCGAACAGCAGCAGCGATTCTTCCACAGGGCGGTCCCTCCAGGGCGAGGGCAAGGAGTTGTGGCCTTTGAGCTCTTCCCCTCGCTGGTGGCACACATAGGCATGGCCCCTGTGGGGAAGGTGTATGAGCTTCCAGCATGGTCGTAACCTTATCAGCCTGCCTTGGTTTCATGTCATGGCCCTGGCCTTACCTGCGGATGAGCTCCACAGCCCAGGTGTACAACTGCTCAAAGTAGTCAGAGGCATAGGTCACCTTGTAAGGTGTGTAACCTGAGGCAGACAGAGATATAGCATGAGCACCCAACTTGGGACACTTAATGGCAGGCCATGGCCCAAGGAGAGGACCACTGACCACCAGCCCTGCCCAGGCCTCACCCAGCCCATACCCAGCCAGTCCACCATGTCACAGATGGCAGTGAAGAACTTTGCTTCCTCCTTCTCAGGGTTGGTATCATCAAAGCGCAGAAAGCAAATCCCATTGTTGGCCTAGGGGAGTTGCAGTTCTGTAAGCTTTCACATTATTGGCCCCACAGTCCAGCTTATCAAACTGGGACCTTCTCAGAGCTCTCCCAGCTCAGCATCAAAAATACCTTCAAAGACCGTCTCTCATTTTCCTGCATCTAAATGCTCCAGATGAGGCATGTCACATACCATCGTGGGACAGATAACATAGCCTCTTCCTAAGCTGAGGGGATGTATTGGGAATTCCCCCAAATTTGAACTCACTGCCTCACCTCAGAGCTTTTTCCCAAGGAGCCCAATGATTCCTAGGCATGTGTCACACATGTGGTTCCCCTCCATGGCCTCCACCTACTCTGGTCATATTATCAGGAGCAGCAGGGAAGACAGTATCCAGTCATGGGGGCAGCAAGCATTTACCCTGCTTGCCAGGACCCCAGGCACATGCTCACCTTGGCATAGCCAAAGTTGAAATTGATGGCTTTGGCGTGTCCGATGTGCAATATTCCGTTGGGTTCTGGTGGGAACCGGGTACGCACCTGAGATAAGGATGATGGGAACAGAAAAATGAGGGTGGAGTTCAGACCACCCTCAAGGAGCAGATGCTCCTTCCCTAGGAGGCCATGGTTGTGGGTGAAATAGGACAGTATGGAGGCAGACCAGGCACCCAGGCATGTGCTGATGGCACTAGCTGGCCTGGCCATGCTCCCACACACCTGCCCTCCAGTGATCTCCAGGTGCTGCTTCAGTAGATCCATGGTGTGTGCGGTAGTCACGTAGCCCGGGGTCTTGTAGTTCTCACCTGACAGAACCAGAACAAGGGGCCCTCAGGCTGTAGGAGTCGCTGCCAGAGCGCAGCCCACCCCAAGTTTTCAACCTGACTGCTCACCAGGCTTGTGGAACTTGAATGCCTCCCCCCGGAGCTGTTCCATCAGGGAGAGGGCCTGACCAGCAGACTCGCCTATGGAGAAGATCCTGAAGATTTATCCTCTGGATACAGCTAGCATATCCAGCTCAAGGAGGTGCCTCTGAGTACCACCTACAACCAGAACAGAACCTAACAGGCCCCTCTTCTCCCAACCTCAGAGACGAGAGGTACAGAGTCAGACTCCTGAGGCTTCCTTAGGCCAGCCTCGGGGGAAAAAGAACAAAGGAAAGACCAGGAACCCCAGCCCTGCAGAAAGAAGGTAGGGTGTTGAAAAAGCCAAGGGCCTGAGAGGATGGGCTGTGAGGACTCATCAAGGGCAAGGCTCAGAAGTCAGGAAGCTGGATGCAACAGGAGCTTTAAGCCTCTCACCATTCACCACATCCTTGGTTGTCCTCCGGTCTGTTTCTTCTGGCTGAGCCTTCACCACCTAAGAGAAGCCCAGAAGCTGCGTCAGAGTCTCTCCTGGGCAGGGTCTTGGGATTGCTGGAGCCAGACAGTCCCTTCCCCAGCCTAAAGTCTCACCATACCCCACTTCACCCCCAGGGGACCCAGGGCAACAACCAACCCCACCTTGGGCTTCTTCTCCAGATCAGCCTCCATCTTGGGACCCAGCAGGTGGAGGACCTGAGCAGAGACCAGAGTCAAGCCTGGGACAGGACTGTCCTCTTTCAAGGACCCGCCTACCCAAGGGCTTCCTGGCTTGTCTACCAGCCCTGCCTAGGAGAACCTGCCTAGCCTATGCCACCCCTATTCCTCACGTAGTTCTGCTGGCCTCAAATGCACTCTCCCTCCTGAGAGTCCATACTAGGCACAGGAAACAAGAATTGCCATTTAAAGAAAGGAAATGTGTGCCCAGCATCAAGACAAGTAATCTGTCTCAGCCATCACCCCTATTTACAGGTAAAAGAAACTGAGATTCAGAGTAAAGTAACTCCCCACAAGGTAACTTCCCACAAAGCCCAGAGGCCCAAGCCTTTTAGCATCCACCCAGGTGATGCCCCCTCCACATCGGGCTCTACTCTCCACTGCCAGAATATGATCAGGGTCTCCTCCCTGCTTTTATCCCTCAGTAGACTCTAGGCCCTGTCCATGCCAGCTTCAGCTCAGGGAGGTGCCCACCTGCATGTCCACTTCATGCTTGATCACTTTGCCATCTGCCCACTTGAGCACAGCCCGAGCCTCTCCTAAAAGCACGGGTACAAGGAACTGCAGGAAACCAAAGGAGGACATTTTCCACCCTCCCTCAAAGGAAGGTCCTGGCTTACTGCAGGAACCAGAGCCTGGGCCCAACCAGATCACTTTTAATTTGCTCTTGCCCTTCCCCCCACCTTCCTTTCCTGCCCAGAAGAGAAGATATGACCAGAGCAAGACAGCTCCCGCCCCAGGCTGTGCTTACCCATCAGCAGCCCCATGTTGAAATGGTAACGCTGTGCCAGGAGCTGAGGCCGGTGCCGACCTATGACAGCCTCCACCTGTAGAAAACCCATGTGGTTCAGAAAAGCCCCTTCAGAGACACTCTAGGGACCCACACCCTCACCTGGGTCATCCTGGGTGAAGAAGCTGAGCCACTCCTTCCCAGCACTAGTACTGGGGAAGCAGCCAATGCCCAGGGAAAGACTTACAGCCTCCTCAATCTGCTCTGGGGTCACCATGACGCCCACACCACATTCCTGCTCAAAGTCCACAGTGTCGATTGGGTCCAGGGGGTGACTCCGTACATACTCAAGGGCAGCTAGAAAGAAGGGTCAATGAGTTTATGGGCTCTCAGCTCCAAGAAGTAGGTTGAGAGGTCCCCAATCCCATGAGACCTCAACTGAAGCTTGGCCTCCTGGGAGACAAGACCCTGGAACCACCCAGGAGAAGCCCTGAGGTCAAAGGGAAGAAGCATGTGCTCTGCCAAAAGCCGCCTCCTCATACCCAGACAGTCCCCCTCAATCTCACCAAAGGCCAACTGCAACCCTCAGTGCCAAGACCCTGCTTTAGAGGAAAGTGCAGAACTAGGAAACTAGAGAGACTGAGGGGAGGGCTTCAAGGAGGAACTGGCAGGACAGGCAAGTGTCTCACCGCTCAGCTGGGTCTCGGTATGGATCTTCTTACTGGCGACATAGTCCACAAGGAAGGGGAGACGCCGGGGATCCTTGAGTCGGGAGGCCAAGCCATATAGCAGGGTCCCGGTAGCCTTGTCGATGGTAGAACCAAGAGTCTGCTGAGCCTGGGGTCAGAGGGATCAGGAGACAAGCCCCATGCCCAGTGAGAAACGCAGGAGCCGCACAAGGTGGGGAAGCCGCAACCGGGGTCCCGCCCGGCGCTGCACTGGGGGCAGAGGTGGCACGCCCGGTCAGGGCCAAAAGGGGCGCGTACCTGGGTCGCCGCCTCGCGCAGCTGCGCGCTCAGAGCCGTGTTCTTGAGCGTCTCGCGGGCTTTGTGCTCGCTGAGGCCGAGGCCGGTGAAGAGCGACAGGGAGTCGGAAGTCGCCATCGCGGGAACACCGGAAACGAGAAAAAGAGAAAGAAAAAAAAAAAAACTTGGGGGCCGAGCTGCGCATCGGCATTCGCCCCCTGGCCAATAGGAGAGCGAGGCGGCGGGGGAGAGCCAATGGGCCCTTTCTGGGGCGGGAGCAGGGCGCCCACACCCGGCGCTGCATTTCCGCTTCCGCGACTCTGGCCTCCGGCCACCTGAAGGCGAGGCGCGGGCACCGGAGGCAGGGTCGAGCCGGACTCTAGGGGAGATTTTCCTGGAGAGAGGCTATTTACTCAGCACCGAGGCAGGAGGCAGATGCAGACGTAGCTTCTGCGCTTTGACTTTTTTCCTCCAGCCCTGGGATCCATCCTAGTACACTTCTCAAGGAGCAAATGTGATAGTTGGTCCCTATCGCATTTTTGGCGTCATAGCTTTGGAGTTGTCATGGAAACAGTGAAGCAAAATGAAGCATAGGAAATCCCTGATTAAGACTACAGCAGGAGGGAAAGGGATGTGGCTCAAGCAATTGGGCTCCCGTCTACCATATGGTCCAGGGTTCCATTCCTGGGGCCTCCTGGTGAAAGGCAACCTGGCCCACGCAGGAATGCTGGCCCCTGGGGAGAGCTGGCGCAGCAAGATGACAGACAAAGAGAGACACAGAGGAGAGAGACAGCAGACCAGGGAGCTGAGGTGGCGCAAGAGATTGAGCGCTTCTCTCCCACTCCAGAAGGTCCCAGGATTGGTTCATAGTGCCACCTAAAGAGAAGACAAGCACAGAAGAACACACAGAGAGCAGACTAAGCGCAAAACTATGGGGGGGGGGGGGGGGG
>JAQZBX010001773.1:9929-63545 GCA_029593785.1 Cabassous unicinctus | reverse complement strand
ACACAAATATTACACAAACCACAGAAAATCAGATCTTGAAACTATTTGCAGGTCTTAGAGGATATTTTAATGAAGTTGGGATAGTTTGGGGCAGAGGAGATGGAATCCTCGAGATTATGGCTATTGTCCTTGGGGGTTCCCCCCTTGCTCCCATCCCACTCACTGGATTCCTAGGACCTGCTGGGTGTCTTCAGGCTAAGAGAAAACCCCCTTCTCTGTGTGGGGGTTGGGGAAACTGGAGCTGTTGCTGGGCGGTGGGGTGTGATGAGGGGATCTCCAAATTTGAGATTGGGGTTTAGGCTCTTGGAGACCTTGGCATGGCTTAAGTTCCTGGACCTTCAAGGACTGGGTAGGATCCTGACTGCAATCTATTTAAATTCTGTGCCCTGCTTTGTGGCCACAAACCACAAATGACCAAGTTCCATGCCATGTTCTGTCCAGATCCAGCTTTGTGTTCTGGGGCTTCCCACCTCCCTGTGGCCCCAGCCTCATACCCAGGACAGCCCTGGAGTCTCTGCACATAGAAGGACAGGTGCAAGCATGAACAGAGATGCAGCCCAGTGGTGCCAGAGACAGGCACCAGGAAGCAGAGCTATAGCCACACCAGCCCTGTACTGAGGCTGCAGGTGCCCAGCCCATCACAAGCATGCCATGATGATCAGAGCCACGTAGAGTGCCCACCACTGCCAGTCTCCTCTGCACCTGATATCACTTAAGGATCCATTGCAGGCAGCAGATGTGGCTCAAGCAGTTGAGCACCTGCTTCCCACATGGGAGGTCCCGGGTTCAGTCCCCGGTGCCTCCTAAAAACGAAAAACAAGCAAACAAATGAAAAAGGCCAACTCAGGGGAGCTGATGTGGCTCAGTGGTTGAGTGCCGGCTTCCTGCATATAAGATCCCGTGTTCAATCCCCAGTACCGGTACCAATCATTGCAGCACCATCTCCGAGGCCTGAAAGTTTGGTGGTGGCGCCTTTAGTGGGGAAGGGGACTGCCTACACCTCCTACCCTAGCTCCCTCATGGTTGGTGCCTACCCTGTGGACCCTGTGGCTCCAGGTAACAAGTGGCAGTGGCAGGTACCAGTGGTGGCCAGCCAGTCATCTGGAGCCCTGCCACCTGCACAGAGGACCATGAGGTTGTGTGGGCCCAGCCATAAGGATCAGTCTGCCTGCAGGGGCCACTGGAACTGCTTCCAGGGAAGTCAAGAGAAAGTGACCAAGGAGAGAAGCCAGGCAGTGATGAGAAAGGCCCAACTGCAGTGTGGGAAGAAGCAGGGGACACATCCCTATGGCAAAGGTCAACAGCACAGAAGTAGCAGAGTGGTGCTGGTGGCTGTGGCAGCCTTGTGCAGATGCCACAGTAGTGTGGCAGGCTCAGTAGCAACAAGACTGCAGTCAGGGGCAGACAGAGCCCTCTGATCAGTGTGCCCAGTACCTGCAGACTGCCAGTGGCCAGGCTCCCAGAAACTGGGGCTGCACACAGTAAAGCCCAGCGCAACCTTGTTGCAGCCCGTGCCCAGCAGGCCCTCCAGTAGTTATCACAGCTGCCAGCACCAGCACCCAGCTTGGCAATTCCACCATTCCTGCAGGGCCGCAGACCCAGCTCTCCAGGCTCCACTCCATGGCCAGCAATCCCACACGGCCCTGGTGCTGTTGTCCCCACAGGAAAAACTGACATTGGTCACTGGGTTAGCTTTCTCCAGGAGCTCCCTCTGCTCACCACCGTCCCCAAGTCCAACTGAAGCTGAGGGGTACCAGTGAGAGCTTCTGTGCTGAGTTTCCTTTAAGATTGTGGCCCCACAGGCTTGGGAGTAAGGACCCTGTCTGGCCTCTGACTCCCTCTCTTGCTTCTCTAAACACCTGCCCCCTGAGTACCTTCACTCCCCATTTCCCTCCAGCTGGAGATACTCATCCCTGCCCCCACGCAACAGGAGAGAGAAGGAGACAGCATTATTCACAAAGGGAGGCAAGGGGGCTTTTCACAAGATTTGCCCCTGCTCTGTGTTGCAGAGGCCCCTGATGCTGGGACAAGCCTGCAGACCTACTGTGGGTGAACAGCCTGGGACCACAGTCAGGACCTGAGGTCTCAGTGGAAGCGATGGCCTGGCAAGGCCCAGCACCCTCACTCCCAAGGAAAGTCTGCCAAGATTAGCTCTGCTGCTGCTCTTCTCTCCCCTGAGGGATCTCAATAGTGCTCAAACCACTAAGGAGGCAAAGGAAGACCTAAGAACAGGAAGGGAACCTCTTCCCCCGAAATTTGAGCCCAAATTCTAACTATGCTTCTCCATGAGTAGTTGGCACCCTGGCCACATCTGTCCTGCCCAGACTGAGCCTCAAGATTAAGAAGTGAGCACCTCCCACAGACCCCAGGATTATCAACTGGAGCCAGGATGGAACTCGGTGACCTCTGCAGGCTGCAAGCTCCAGCTCTGCCATGGGTTGGGGGTTCCAGAGGGCAACGCCTCCTGCTGTCCCCCAGCAAGTCCTCCATGACCTGTTGTCTGGCTTCCACTCTAGTGCCTGCACCTTTTAACCCACAGTGAGCTTCTGGAACCTCATGGTATACTCCTCTACCCCTTCGAAGTGAGGTCTTAATGATGCCAACAACAGCCATCTCCATATGGGACCCAGAACCAGTGGACCAAAAGGCGACAGGCACTGGGGGCTTCAGGACCCATGGGGCAGGAGCTGGGACTCCACCCTCATCCCTCCATGCCCAGCATTTCTCCTCAGACCAGAGCCTCTAACACACATACACACACGTGCACACACACACGCCAGATAATGGGGAGGGGAGGTGGCCGCAGCACCTAGTGCATCACAGTCACTATGTCCACTTATTTATTATTTATTTTTAAAATATATTTAAACAGCAGCAATCACTTCCAAAATGCAAAAAAAAAAAAAAAATACAAGTTGTAGAATAAAATTATAACGTTTTATAATGCGAGTCAGAAAGAATTAAAAGTACAACTGAGAATCAAATTCACACAGCACTGGGGCAGCTAGAGAAGCCAAGACCCACTGGTTGAGGGCCAAGCTGACTAGGGCCTCACCTGGGAGACCGTTAGCCCCAAGTCACACACACCCCAACTCCCCAGCGATGGAGCCAGTGTCCCCTGGGTTAGAGAAGAAGAAGTGGCAAAGAGCTGGCCCTCTATAGGGGATCCCCCAAACCCAGTCCCCTCCCACCAACCAGGGACCTGCTAATCGACCTCCTCCATGTTGCTGTAGGTGGGGGCTGGGCGGTCCACAGAGGGGGCGAAGCGCTCAGGGGCTGTCCGCGGGGGGGCCGCCTCGGGGGCCTGGCCAGGGCCTAGTCCCTGCAACAGAATATGAGGACAGGGTTGGGGGCTGCCCAGCATGCTGCCTGGCATCCCGGGGGTGCTGGCTTGGAGCCCCGGCACCCAAGGGAGGGCCCCAGGGCAGACGCAGACAGCAGCAGCATTCAGACAGAGAGACGAGTTCAGGCCTGAATAGTCTCACTTTATTAAGACTTTAAGTACAAGTAGCAGCTTGGGCAAGGGCAAGCCCCAGGCCAAGGGTCAGAGCAGCAGGATGAACAGACAGATAGCTGGACAGATCTGGCTCCCTCTACCCCTGAAGGGGCACAATCCCCGCCCTCTTCCCACAGATGTACACACAGAGCCCCAAAGGCCGGAGTCAGTTCCCACCAGAGGCAGCCTGGCCTGGCAGGCAGGCGGGCAGGCCAGCTCACAGCAGCTGCCTGTAAGCAAGCTCATCTCCAGCGACTCTGGGACACCAGAGGATAGAACACGTTGAGCACGAGGGCCACCAAAGCTGCCACGGTGCCCAGGACAAAGTACCGGAGGCAGCCCTCGTCTGGTGTGGTGGGGCCCCGTGGTGGGGGGCCCACCCAGTCTTGGGGCCCCCAGGAACCCAGGGGCCCAGGCCCCTCAGGCACTGGTTCCTCCTCAGCCTCGAGCTCCTGCCAAATCCGGGAAGCCTATGATGTGTGGAAATGTCCATCAGCACCCAAGGGGTGGGGGAACCCAGTGTCCCTGAGACCCCTAGTCATGACAGTCCCACCCGGTGTGACCAGCCATGGCCACCTGCACCCCAAGTCAAGCAGCAGGCAGTAGCTGAGTTGGCCAATAGCAGGGATCCGAGACTGAGAGCACCAAGGTGGGTGACTCTTAACAGCATTTCAGTGTCCTCAAGATAGGCAGCCAATCTGCACGCAGCTTCCCATGGGGATGGGAAGGGGGAATTATCTGGTCATTTTCAGTCCAGGCCTCCCACAGAGGGAACAGGCTCATGGAGTACAGCACAGTCAATCCCCAGGAAAACTAGTCCCTTCTATTGTCTACCCATGTCTAGACATGGTCTAGATCCTGACCACCGTCTTCTGCAGGGATTTCTTCGAGCCTGGACCATAAAGGTTTGAGGGAGGAAAGGGGCAGCAAGAAGCAGCCCAATTCAGGAAAGAGATGTGGTTGTGGCCCCTGACCAGGCCTACGGTACCCATGTCAATGAAAGAGACAGAGACCCAAAGACTTGGAGGAGGCAGATGTTCACTTCAGAGAGGGTGACTGCTACTCAGGACCATGGCGAGCCTGGATTAGCCCTGCCCTGGGTGTGGGTACATGCCAGAACACAGGGACAATTCTATAACTGAGGGGCTGTGGGCTGGCATGTGGGGAACACACAGAGGGAAGCTGGGAGAATGCAAGTATAGTCTGTTCACAGCACCATGCCCAGTGAGGTTTGGAGTAGTTGCTTGGCCTGTGCCGAATGGGTGCCAATGTGCACACAGGGGGCACCATGTTGCCGTATATGCACCTTTATGAGTATTACTAGAGCACAGGGATGTCTGGCTACAGTTTTGATATAAGGGAACCCTGTTTGTGACTCACACACACCAATGCTCCAGAGACCTGCTGCTGGAGGAGAGAAAGCTGCATCCCTTCCCTCTCCCCCTGCCTCCTCGCAGCCCTGAGAAGCCTTCCGCATGCCTCACCTGGCTGGCAGCAGCCTCAGCCACAGGGCCTAGATCTGGGTGGTGCTCGGAGTGGCCTGCCCGGGGAGGCCTCTCCACAGGAGAGTTCCGCCGGCGGTAGAAAAGTACATAAGCATAACGTGTCACGACTTGGCTCTCGTCCACCGTCGTCACCGTGCTATCATCAAACAAGCGCCAGCCTACAGCAGAATGGAAAGAGGGTGAGCACAGCCTGCACCACCACCCCGAATACCTATCCTGCCAGCTGTGTGTGCTCTCACCCACGTCACTGCGCTGGCTGCTGCGGTCATTGGGCAGACGGGCACAGGCAGTATAGTGGCCACCGATCATGCCTCCATAGTGGTTGATGACAGCATACAAGTCGTAGCTGGGCAGCTGCTCCTCCTTCTGGCCAATGCAGAACTTGCTCAGGTCCAGGTTCCTGTGGTCCCGGCAAGAGAGGAGTGAGACAGTCAGTAGGCACCCAGGATGTCCCCTGGCTCCATGCGCCACTCACAGTACCCGGGACCCATGGCTCACCGAACAGGGAACTCAACCAGGTCATTGATCTTGTCGCGCCAGATGAAACTGCGAAAGGAGAAGCGCTTGAGCTGCACAATGAGAACATTTGGTAGACGCCACAGGAGCAGCTGCTTCGAGGCTTCACGGTGCTGTTTGCATTGTGGGCAGTACCTGGTGAGAAAACAGATGGGGTCAGGAACAGCAGGTCTCCACTCCATCCTGCCCCACTACCTGCCTCCTGCTGCACTGTCCTCACCATGCCTCCTCGGGTGCCAGCACCTCAGGCCGTGTGAAGAGGTTCAGGCACTGGTCCAGGGTGAAGTGGCCAGCACGGGCGGCCTCACCCGCAGAGCCTGGGTCCTCAGCACATTCCAGCTCCTTGGAGGCTACCAACACGAACTCCTGCAGGCGCTCGTTGTTCCGCCAAACCAGAGCCAGGCTGCAGTCATCACCCAGCTCCAATGGGGCCTCTCCTGGAGATGGGCAAAGGTAAGTGTCACGCAGCTATGGGGAGCAGCCAGCCCAGCCTATTCCATGGCTTCCACCCATAGCCTCAGACACCTTTGTCCTCTAGCCGCTGCTCTCGGTTGGATGCGTCAATTTTATAAATAAAGAACTGGAGTGTATGAGCGCTCACAGCTTCACTTGGGTGTTGGTACCCCGGAACGGCGGCTAGAAAAGAACATAATTATCAGAGCTCCCCTGCCCATCAGGGCCTGAAAAAGCCTCCCCCTTGTCCCCTAACACCCATCCCAGCTCCCAGAGCATTTTAGCACACTCTTACCTTCAGGCCTGGATACCCTCTCACCAGCAGGCAAGGAGCCAACTTCACTGGGCCCACTGGCCAGTATCTCAGAAGAAACTCCACTGGTGCTGGGCACAGGGCCCCGATCAGGAGCCGTCCATGTCCGGGGGACCCCTGTGTCCCCCTCAGCCACAGGAGTCACCATCTGGAGCTCAGGAGGCTGAATGGGGTCCTTCTCACTGTCCCCAGCCTCCAGGGAGCTAGTGGAGAGCAGCATGGCACAGCCAGGGCCCTGGGATTCCAAGGCCGTGCGGCCAGGCTGGAAGGGTGGCTGGAATACACTCACCGAGTACCTGGCAAAGGTAGCAAGGCAGGTAAGAATCCAATCAGCCTGCCCTGCACCTCTGGGACCCTCTGCCCCCCACCCATCCCACCCTAGTCCAGCCACTAGGCACTTACCGGGCATAGCCTTCTAGCAGCTGAGCAAGACGAGCATAAGTGAGACGTGAAGCAGGTACACTAACCAGGAAGGGATAGCCAATATTCTCGGGGCGGCAGAGGCCCTTGTGGTCAGGCCAGTGGGTTTTCTGGCAGAGCCTGGAGGAAAGGGAGAAGGAAGGATAGGGTCTTAGCCCCATATGCTAAGACTTCACATTGGAGAATAGTCTCAGGTGCTGGGAACTGGGTACACCCGCCTTGCCTCCCTCAGAGCCTGGTAGAATGGGGTGAAGATGGAGAGCTTAAAACATGTGAGGCTTTGTGTGGAGGAAGGGGCACAGTGAAAAGTGGAAGGTTCAGAGGAGGGGGTGAGGGAAGACTATGGGGGTCCTCACTGGTTGCAGTAGCCCACACGGTAGCACCGGGTACAGCGTTTCAGCTTCTCATCCTCCGACTGCTGCTTCCGCTGGCAGGCTGCGCACTTGGAGATGGGGACGCTGGGCACCTGGGGGCGCTAGGGGTGTGGCGTCTGGCTTAGCAAGGCCGGGAGGGAATAGTCCCCCACCAGGGCCCTAGCACCATCAGGTTGGCCCCCACTCACCTGTTGTACCTCTAGCACCACCACCCGCTCCTTAGCCAACTCTGGGGACAGCAGCTCAAAGCAGAGAAGTATGTCAGATGGAGACACGGTGTCCAGTGAGTGGGAGGGCAGGAACACACGGTGGAAGCGATTCTTAATCACCTGGAGACAGAAAACAGAGATTCCACGTGAGAATGAGCCCTTTTCCTAGCCCTGTCCCAGAACACAAAGAGAAGGCTTAGTCCTGATCTCAGGCCTGTGGGAGGAGGAGTGGGGTTTGTGGCCTATGCTGCCACGAGCCTCAGTGTTCAGTGCCATAGAAGCCTGGTGCATCAGAGAGCTAGAAAGTCTCAACCACACCAGCTCTCCACACCGAGGGCCTCTACCCTGCCATCAGCTGGCAGGGGCCTTCTGTAACTGCAACATGGTTGTCCTGGAAGGCCACATTCGAGGAGCCTCCTGCCTCACACCTCCCTGAGAAAAAGGGCACTACCAGGCTGGAGGCTAAGAAACTTTGGGGAGGGCCAATGCAGGAATCTGGAATAATATCAAGGACCAGCAAGTTGGAAGGAGGACCATGGTGGGTGGAGGGACAATCCTGCAGCTCAAGCACCACCAAAAAGGGGAGTAAACCCTGCCGACAGCTGAGAACTGAGAGCGCCTCTGCTGCACAACTCAAACACCTAGTTTCAACCATGACTCTACCAAAAACTCACCATTGCCAATTTTTGTGCTGTTACAGGCATAGTCAGATGTAAATGTACAGATACCAATGACTGTGTACACACGTCTGTGTGCTGTGAGTCCACACACGATTCCACACATGTAAGAGCCCGAGAAAGGAGAGATGGCATACCTCAGCCAGACGCAGGTTCTCAGGCTTCACGTGCACGCTCTGAGAGAGGCAGTCCAGCACTTCACTCGCACTGGAATTCTCCTTGCTGACGCTCACCAGAAACTGCAGTAACAAAGGTAGAGTCAGAGGGGAAGGGGAGCCAGGTTCTCTGGAATAGCATGGAGGGTAGGGGTTTACGCCTTACCTTGATGGGTTTGCTGTGGGGCTCCCGGGCAAAATAGAAAACAGGGAGAACCTTTTGCTTCTGTGGCAAGGGAACCGGCAGGTAGAGGAATGGGTCAAAAGTGATGGAGACCTGTGGATGTAGAGTGGGGCCAATGGGTAGCTGCACAGCACAGAGAGCAGGGGGCAGGATGCTGGTACCCAGCCAGAGCCCACCCAGGCCCTCAGATGGCTCCCAGGGCCCTCAGAGCCAACTGGAAAACTCTCAGGCTTGAGAACACTGGATGGACCGGGATGGCCCACTGCCGTCTGGAAGAAAACCATCCCTCCTTCTGGCATTTGAGGCTTAGCCTGGCCACTTAACCAATTTGCCCCTCATCGGCATCCACGTGCCCTTCCCATCTTACCCACACCCCTGCCACATCTCACACCTGTTTCTGAGCCCTAACATCACTTACACCCCAGCTGAGAAACCTACCCTGCCTGACCTCTTCAGTCCACACAGGAGTCTAGGACTTCCTAGCTAACTTCCTTGCCCAAATCTTATCCAGCAACATGCCACTGAACCCAGGCAGACCAGGCTAGCTGTGCCAAGTCAGGGCAACTCTTTCAGGGATCCCTCAACCCCAGGGAGCCCATCATACCTTGGCACACAGAGGGCACACCAGCTTTGACTTATACTGGCCCTGAAATAAGTCCACAATGAAAGAGTCATTTCTCATCTTGTGCCGCTGCCACGCTTCCTCGGCTACCACCTGAGGAATAAATAGAGGGGTGAGACCAAGGAGACCTGCGTGTTGGGGTGCACATGTGGCATGCCCACCAACTGCCCCACATCTGACCTCATCGGGCCGCCCATCCGAGTCCACAGTCTCCGTGTAGGGCTTGTTCTGGATGCGGTTCAGATCCTCATGCAGCCCATCCAGCAGGAAAGCCATGAACTCCTGGGCGTCATGCTGTGCATAGCCAGTGAACTGGCTGGCCTTGCTCGCCACAATGGCCTGGATGCAGGGGCCAAGGTGTGAGCATAGAGCACCCACTGCACACCCAGCTGGCTGGTCCTCCCTGCCCCCTCCAGCTAAGGGTGGGAGGGGCTGCAGATCACCTTCAACTTGGACGGCTGAAAGGCATGGTGAGTACCCTTCCACAGTGCCCGCAGCAGCACGGCAAAGCCAATGGCCAGCCGCCCACCAGTCCCCAATGGGTTGTTGTAGTTGATCTCGGCCTCAAAGGAGCGATCTAGGAACAGCAGCCAAGCAGAGACGTGAACAGAGGAAGACACCCTGTCTGCCCATACTCTCGGGCTCCAGGCCTTACCCTCACCATGGAAGAAGTCCCGCAGCTCTCGCGTGTTGGACAAAGACTGGATGACGCTGTTCATGAAGCAGGTGTTGCCCAGATTGACGAGACCGGTGAAACCAGGCAGACATACCTTCTTTTCTTCTTCCTCCTCCTCTTCCACACTGTCTCCACTCACAGGACTGTGTGGCATTGGAGGGACCATGCATGTGGGCTTGGGCTGTGGGAACAAGGGGGACATAAGAGAGCAGCCCTGAGGTTCCCCAGCCTCCAATCCTTGACCCACCCCACCCCAAGATTCTCACCGAGGCCAGGTGCGGTTCTGGTTTTGGGGCTACATGCTCCATGGGGGTACGGGCCACCACACCATCCAGCCCTGTATCCTCAGTTCGAGCCTTGGATTTATCCTTCTCCACAGCTCGAGCTTCCTCCTGGCCTGTCAGGGAATGGGGAGCACCTCCCGGTGGGGTAGAATCCAGAGGGGTTGGACCTGTCGGCACGGCAACCTTTGCACCACCCACTGCACCTTAAAAAGGGGGAACGAGGGGGCTGGTGGTTAGCAGCATGTGGTGGGGGGCCAGAGGGGGCATCCCGGTCATGCGGGGCTGAGTAATGAAGGGAGCTCGTGTGCAGACCTCGTGCAGCTGGGGCCTCCAGGCCCCCCCAGCGCTGACTCTGCCGCTTACGGAGGCAAATGTCAATGCGAGAGGCCGTGAAACAGAAGGTGCACTGCTCTGGTTCAATCAGGTTCCTGTGGGAAAAGGCTAAACTCAGGGACTTAGGTGGAGCAGGCTAGATGAGCCAGGGAGATGGAGCCCAAGAGGAGACAGGCACAGGGGTGGGGCTGGTCACCACCCACCTGAGCTTCACCTGCCAACGGAAGATGGTATGGGGCCCGCAGCCCAGGTGCAGCCTCAGAAAGTTTCCATCCCTGAAGAGGAAAAACAGAGGCAGGGCAGGAGGAAGGGCAGGAGGCAGGGCATGAGACACACTGGCCCACCTGAGGTCCACTGCCTCCCCCGTCTCCCGCCCACCCACCTACCTGGTCTGGAAGATGAGCGTGAAGTCCTGCTCACGGAAAAGCACTCGCGAGGTGTCCCGGCAGATCTCCTTCACGTATACATGCACCACCACCGAGTCCGGCCCCTTCTCATACGAGTCATTCTTGACAAATGCCAGGTTCACCACAGACTCAGGCTCTGTGTTGAATCCATGGTTCAGTGCCACCCAGGACAAGTTCCAGCCTGTTTCTATTCTATTCCACTCACCCACCAACCTTGCAACCCAACCTATGGCTCTGCCTGCCCACCCTCAGCCCCACCTTTACCATCCACCAAGGTTGCAGCATCTACTGCCACTGCCAGCTCTTCCTTGGAGTGGTCACCTTTCCCAGGGTCTCTGTTCCGGGCCATGGTTGGGGAGATGGGGTCGTTCCTGGGGGATACTGTCTTCTCTCCTGCCAAAAGGGCTAGATTCTCTTCTGAGCCTAGGAGGCAGGTCTGGGGGTTCAGCAGTGGTACCCGGAGCTGTTCCTCAGCCCCAGCCTATTCATGGCAAGACCATGGGCAGGATCAGCCTTGGGTTAAGTGGGTGGCTCCCACTAGAATCCATAGCCTTTTCCCCATCTCCCAACTCCCAGCCAGGCACCACCCCCTTACCTGGGTGGCTGGCTCAGCCAGGAAGGGTGGGGCATCACCCTGGGGTCCAGGGCCATCCCTGGATGCGTCCCCCTCAGGACCTCTACGGAGATGTACAGCCCTCTTGGCACTGGGCCCTGCCTGGGCCCCAGGGCCAGCCCCCACGCCTACCTCACCACGGCCCTGGGCCCGCTTCTGGTTCCGGGCCTCCTGCTTGGCCCGGCGGGGCTCAGGACCTGGCTCCGGGACAACAGGCGACAGCTCCTGTCCATTCTCCTGGCCCTGCAGCCCTGGCACCAGATCCTCGGTCCCTAGAGGCTTCTTCTGCCAAGGATACAGCAGTCAGGCCTTGCCAATGCACTCTGGGCATCCCCATCCTATCCTGATCTGGAACTTACCAGGAGAGAGGGCCAAGAGAGCAGAGGCACCTTTTTGGGTAACACCAACTGTAGAAGGCCACCCTTGCGGGCTTGCACTTTAGCGCAAGAACTTTCAATCTCAGCGTAGAAGATACCACCCCACTGCTGACCACCTAGAGAGACAGTGGGGGGAATAAGCTGGGATGCGAGTTATCAGAGGACACATATGTACTGCTGGACTCATGGCATACGGATGCACCTGGAAGCCGCACCACACAGTCTGTGTCAGTGAAAGCAGCATCCACTTCCTCCAGCCGCAGGGGACCCACGCCCACACGCAGCTTGACAACCACTTCGTCTGCACTCTGCCTCCAATCTAACAACAATTCTGTAAAGGAAGCGGCAAAGTGATCATGAGGGTCTCCACAAGTTCCTGACAGAAGTAAACAAATATCACAGACTCAGCCCTAATGGGACTGTACCAGATGGGAAGCTATATCCCCAAAGGCCCATTCATTTCTCACCCTCTTTGGCCTGCTCTTCCTGAAGAGTGGACACTGGTCCTGACAACAAAGGAAACAACAGGGAGACCATGACGGGGAGGCAGCCCCCAAGGTCCCACCACCCCAACAAGCACCATCTTCAGAACTTTAGCCAAGAACCCAGGCCTCAGAGCTAACTATCCAGCCTGTTATGGGTCCTCCTCAGCATCAGACCATTACAGAGAGAGCAGGAAAAAATGTCATCTCTTCAAGAATGTACTGTTTGCTACCAAATCCCAACCCCCAGTCTGTATCTTCAACATGAAGAGAAGAGAAAACCATAAGCACCCTGGGAATGCCACTCCTACCTCTCCTAGGATCTCCATCCTTGCTCTCCTGGTTTGCTCGGTCCTTCTGCTTCTTCTTACTGGTGGCCTCCTCCAGTCCTGGGGTCCCTCTCCTCGGACCTGTGGCACTGGTCCCACCAGACATCTTGAGCCGCTTAGTCGACAGCCAGAGTGCCCCGGGATCGGCAACAGCGTCTGGGTCAGGGCTGCGGCGCTTCCTTCCTGGCCCAGCTATCTTGGCAACTCTTTGTGGCCAAATTATCCAACAGGGAACCGACAGCCTAATGAGAAGGGATCAGTGATCGCTGCCAAGGCCCAACAATTTGCTCCTTGGCGACAGCCAGGGCTCAGCAACCCAGGACACTCCTAACCCTACAGAGCAATATCTCCCAGCGACCTGAAGTAGCCCTGGATACTCTCAGGCTATTCTGAAAGGGAAATAAATAATGCAAATAGCAGCAACCACTTCTGGCCAAGCCTCCCCAATGCCTGTCATAACAGACCCACAAGGCTGGAAGCCTGACTAAGGATGTGCCAGATCAAGGCAGCCATGGCCTGAGACCAGGCGCCTCCACCACTCTGGACAGGAGCCATGGCTCTGACCCACAGGGCTGGTGCTCTGGGCAGGGCGCTCACTTCTCCTTTACTCTTACTGGCTGCTTAGTCACCACCCAAGAAGTGGGAGGTAGAGGAGGAAGGCAGGAAAGGAGACATTCAAGCAGCAGAACCAGGCTCTGTGGCTGACAACAGGCCCAGCCCAGGTCTATCGCTGCCCAGCCAAAGTCCTGTGACCAAGGTGCCCCCACCCTCATTAGAACCTGCTCCTGGGTACTGATTAAATTTCCTTCCTCCATCCCAAAAGAGATTCCTCTCCCCTAGCTGCTGTCCCAAGCAGAGAGAGGTCTGCAAATGCTGGAATGAAAATGGTATCCAGATGCTAAAGTGCCCCTTCAGCAGCACCCCCTCCTCTCCAGGACAGACAGGCAACCTGAGGCTGAAACAAACATTATCCCTTCCCTTCCCGGTTCCCTTCTTCATCAAGTCTGAGCCACAGAAACCAGTGGATTCTGGACCGTTTCTACATCGAAAATGAAGTTCGTCAAAATAAGATACTGAGATAGGGGTGGGGTTGAACCATGGTTCCAGGACCCCTGGCAGCCTGAAGCCTAGCCTGAGCCAGCAGCAGGACAGGGAGTCTGGGTGGCGTGTGTGTGTGTGTGTGTGTGTGTGTGTGTGTGTGTGTGTGTGTGTAACCCTTCCACGGGGTGCTGGAGGGGCTGGATCGTGATGCATGCGGATCCGGAGTGGAGAGGCGGACACCTGCCGCCTCCTACGCAGGCCGCTCGAGCCCAAGGGCGCATCCCTCACCCATCCTCGGGGGGCGTCGAGGCGTGGAAAGGGCCGCCTGGGTACCAGAGCCAGCCTGAAACGGCTGCGCCAGAATACGGACCACAGACCTGAGACCCTGCCGGGCCGCGACCGAGCTCTAGCCTCCCAACCCCGGGCCCGCCACCACCTCCTCCAGGAAGTCGCTCTCTCGCCGCCAGCCCCCTCCGAGGCGGGAGGCCGGCTACGGTCGTGGCGTAACGGCCCCTTGGTGCCGGCGGGCCCGGCGCGCCACAGGGCTCGAGAGGTCGGGCTGGCACGGCCGGTGACCTTGAGGAGGGTGCCCCCGGCCCGCGCCACGGTCTCCCCGCTCGGGTCAGGGGGGCAAGGAGCGGCCAGCCCCACTCACCGAGCTAGGCCGCCGCTGCCAGCCCTGCTCGGGCCCTGGCAACCCGCTCTCGGTTCCGGTTCCGGAGTCAGGTCGGTTCCGGTTCCGGCGCGCCCCTCCCCCGTCCCGGCGCCGCCGCCGCCGCCGCCTCAGCCGCTTGTTTTGTTTCGATTTCTAGTTACGGCCCCGGGAGGCGGGGCGCCGGGCTGGTGACGCACTTCCGGCGGGCGCGGGCACGCGGCGACAGGCGGCCCCGGGGCGGGGCCGAGCGGAGAGGGCGGAGCCCAATGCTTCGGGCACGCCGGTGTCAACCCCCGGGTGTCAGCACCCGGGTTCGGGCCCAGAGCTCCCGCCTGCCCCAAATCAGAGCGAGACAGCAGAGTGGGAGTTCACACCGGTTTATTGGGGGCGCTGCCATATGCAGCGCAGTAGGCGTGAGGGACGGGCTAGGCCCGGGGTGGGCCCTGGGCGGGAGTCACTGGCACGTGTTGTAGATCTGGACCTGCAGGTTGATGGCTTGAAGCACTTCGCGCATCCTGGCCTCCAGCCCGTCCAGCTGGGCTGCCTTGCCCTCCAGAGCACGCTCGTTCTCCTCATAGGCACCCTCCAGCTCTAGGAGGGGCACGTTTCAGCTACAAGGTCCACTTCCACAGCGCTCCCTATCCCACCCCTCACACACCCTCTCAGAAGCCCACCCACCCTGCTCCTCACCCTGCAGCCGCTGCAGCTTGTCCTGAGCAGCCTGCAACAGGCCCCGAGCCTCATCCCGCAGTTGCTCAGCCCGCACTTGTGCATCCAGCAGGCCCTGGGCCTTGCGCTCAGCCAGTGCCCTCACCGTCTGGTACTGGTCACTCAGTGGGCCTTGTAGCAGCTGCAGATGTGGAGGGCAGGGACAGCATGATGGCCCAGTGGAGGCCCAGCCTCCACCCCAACCCCTCCAGATGGCTCTGCCCCAACTCACCTGCTCAGCCTCCCGGGCGCGACCCTGGGCACTGCCTGCTGTTTCTTCAGCCCGAGAGGCTGCCAGACTGTTCCCTGCCCGTTTTAGTTTCAGAGCCTCCAGGAGTGCATCTAGTTGCTGAGCCCGCTCACCTGCAGAACTCAGTGCCTGTTCTGTACCTGCCATCCTCCCTTGCACCTGCCACAGGGGGACCCAGGGTTAAACAGACACATGAGGCATGACCATAACCTGGCCCCACTGATGACCCAGGGAGGCCACACCTGGTGCAGGGTCTGTTCTGTGTTCTGTGTGTTCACTGCTGCCCCCCGTATAGCACCCTGGGCAGCACCCTGTGCCCGCCGGGCCTCCTCCAGTGCCGCCTGCACTGTCTCTGCCTTCCGTCTCTCACCCTCAGCCTGGGTCCTGGGGAAGAGGGGGAATCAGGGGCTGCAGGTATCAGGACCAGGTGTCAGGGATGAGGGGCCAGGGTCAGGGTCAGGGTCAGACCGTGCCCGTTGTGCATCCTGCAGTAGCTGCTCAGCCCGCCGCACGTCTCCCACAGTTTGCGCCAGGATTGTGTCCACATCTGCCAGGTTCTGGACCCGCTCTGCAATTGCACCTGCAAGGTGCTGGATCTGCTCAGGTGAGGCTGGGATGGAGAGCTCAAGCACCCGTGTGGCTACCATCTCAATGCTATCAGGATCAGCTCCCTCCTCTATAGGGACACAGGCAAGGGCTTAGAGAGACAGATTCTCCAACATGGACATGGGGGCACAACCTTGGGGCATAGACTCAGGGAACATATGGGATATGGGTTTGCCAGTATCATAGGGACATAACCACGAGGACGGAGACTATACTTGGGGCACAGATCAGGGACATGGACTTGAAAACCACGTATGAGCAAGGGCTAAAGGGCCAGACAAGGGGTCATTAACACAGGTCCAGTACAGGCCCTCAGGCCCATGCATGAACCCAGGGAAAAGACATAGACACAGGGGAAACAACCATATATGGCCTGGGCCATATGGGGGGCTCACGGCTGAGGAAATCCTTCACGCTCTGGATAAGTTCCCGCAGCTCCTGGTTGGCCTGCTCCACCTGTCCCCGGGTAGCGTTAGCCTTGTCCAGGGCTGCCTGCGCCCGTTGCTGTGCCTCTCCTGCCTGCCGACGGGTCTCAGCTACCTGGCTGAGGATGCCACCACCTTCTGCCAATGCCCGCTGCAGCTCTGCCTGTGTGTGCCTGGCCCGGCCCAGTGCCAGATCTGCTGTGGCTGCCGCCCCATGGCAGCTGAGGCCCCCACAGCGGGGCTGCCCATCTTCATCCCGACAGCCAGCACCTCCACAAGGGCTCGTCGCACAGGGTGCATCCCCCTGGGCCCCACACACCTGCCAGGCACAAAGCAAGTCAAGGCCCTGTGGAAGGAACAGCCATGCCCACCTGCCTCAAGCCAGATTTGTGCCTCACCAGTTCGTTAGTGCTTGTCAGGCTTAGGGTGTTGGTAAGGGCAGAGAGCTCGCCCAGGGCCCGCTGGTTGGCTTTGTGCTTGCGGTTGAAGTCCTCCCTCTGGGCACCCATCAGCACTTCTGCCTGTTGCCGGGTAGCTGCTGAGCTGCTCACAGGGCTGGGCACTGCCAGGGCAGAGGTGTTGGCACGATGTTCTGCCTCTGCAGACTGGCTATGGGCCTGGCGGATGCTGTCATAGGCACCTAAGTTGGGCAGAGGTAGGCAGTCAGGTGGAGATCAACCCTGGTCTACCTGCCTAGCTGGCCAGCAACTCACCCAGGAAGTTTGAATGCTTGAGCAGGTCCAGATGTTGACTGAGCTGCCGCAGCGTGAGATTAAGTGCAAGCCCATCCCGTTCCAGCCCACTTAGTGCGTGGTTGGCATTGAAATTCTCATCCTGCACATCTGTCAGCTCTGCCTCCAGCTGCGTCAGGTGCTCAGTGGCCTCCCCGATTTCACGCCTGCACCGATTGTGGAGGGGAGAGGTGTTTCGAGAGGCTTCAGCCTTGGTCCTTTGGGCCTCCGCCCCACCCCACCATGTATCCTTAGGCCCCTCCGCACCGCAGCTCCTCCGTGGCCTCCACAAGCTGTGCGATGGAAGCAGCTGAGGTATTGCGGGCACCCACAATGCCCTGTATAGTGCCCAGCTTCTCCTTCACGTTCCAGAAGTTGCTCTCAAAGGCACCCAGCACACCTGTCTGCTGCAGCTCCCGTGCCCACTGTTCCAGGCGCCGTGTACGGGCAGCCAAGTCCTGTACCACTCGGTCCCAGTCCCCGAAGCATGCATGGCAGGGATGACAGGCGGGAAAGACTCCCGAGAAGCCCCGGGCACACTGGTCACAGCGCACACCAGACACACCCGTACGGCAGCTGCAGTGGCCCGTGGAGTGGTGACACTGAGGTGTGTCTATTCCACGAGGGTCACAGTCACAGGCTACAGGAAAGGGCAGACCACAGAGTTAAGGCCCCAGTGGGGCATTCTGGGAAGTCCCCCATTCACGCTGGCCCCCACCGGCTCCCTTACCACGGCACTGCAACTCAGGGTCTCCCCAGTGGAGTTCCTGGCACTCAGAACAGGTCCGCCCACCGAAGCCAGCACGACACAGGCACTGGCCTGTGAACTAGGATGGGAAGAGGGTGGGGGTCAGAGCTTTTTTCAGACGCTGAGCCCTCGAGTCCTAAGGCAGACAGCTGGGACCCACTCACCCAGGGACCTGCTGGGAGGGTCTTATACCTCATTGCAGGTGGGGCCTGTGGCCCGGCTTGGGTGGCAGGCACAGGGCTGGCATCCGTGACCACTGGTGAGGTTCCAGAAGTTGGGGGCACAGCGGTCACAGCTCAGGCCCTGGACATTGCGGAGGCACGGGCACTGTCCACTGCTTGGGTCACAGTGGCACCGGTCAGTGGATGAGCACTGCTGGGGATCTGTGCCTAGGAGGTTGCAGGTGCAGCCTGCGCCAACCAAGATGAGCACACTAGTCAAGGGGAGCTCGAGCAGTGGAGCCCCACCCTGGCCATCCCATCCCATGCCCACACTCACGGTGGCAGCTCTGTCGGGCAGCCTGCCCGTGGAAGCCAGGCTTACAGTGGGCACAGTGGGGCCCTTCTGTGTGGTGGAGGCAGCGCAGGCATTGCCCCGTGTGGGGGTCACAGGCATCCGGGTCCGCAGGGTCAATGTTCCCACTGCACTCACACAGCTGGCACCGGCCACCTGGCCTTGATGGATCCCCAAAGTGCCCCGGGGCACAAGCTTCACACCGCGGCCCTGCCCACAGTCAGGGGGCAAGTGTGAGTGCCCAGCCCAGCCATGCCACCCTGACCCCATGCCTCCACCTTACCTACTCACCTGTATAGCCTGTCCGGCAGTGGCACATGACCTGCTGGGAGTACCTGTCCCTGTGGCAAGAAGTGGCAAAGTGCCGCAGGCTCCCAGGACCTTCAGGGCAGGGGCAAGGCCGGCACTGGCCCCCATGTGGCAGTCGCGGGTCCCCATAGAATCCAGCAATGCACCTGCAGGGCGGGGCAGGAAGAGCTGTGTCATCCCTGGGTGGCCTACCCACCCACCAGCTCACCTGTAGCTGCTCCAGGCTCACCTTTCACAGTGCTCACCCCCCGTGTGATCACGGCAGCCCAGGCAAGTGCCTGTGTGGGTGTCACATTCATCTGCACGCCCGTTGCAGACACAGGGTCGGCAGCTAGGGAAGCCCCACTGGCCACGATGGCAGCGATCGCAGCGAAGACCAAAGGCACCAGTTCGGCAGGGGCACTGCCCACTGGTCCCTTCGCATAGGCCTCTAAGCGCCCCCTCAGGACTGCACTGGCAGGCTGGGAAGAGGTCAGAGGCTGAGCCAGGGAAGGCATTTTGAGGGCAGGCTGGGTGGGGCCAGGGTAGGATGGTCAGGGAATGGAAGGGAAGCAAATGACTCAGGGCTGAGAGTATGGGGTCCAAGGCAGAGTTGGAGGAAGGAGCACAACCAGAAGGAGGAGGAAGAAGAGTACAGGGGAGGAGAGAGAAGAGTAGAGGGTTATAAGGGGCAGGCAGTTACCTCGACAGCCCATGGGGCCAAAGCCATAGTAACCAGGGGCGCAGCGGTCACAGCGGCGTCCAGCCACTCCAGGTTTGCACAGGCACTGACCACCATGGGGGCTGCACTCAGAGCTCAGGGAGCCCTGGGGGTCGCACTGACAGGCTGGGGTCGGGGGGAGCAGGTCAGCCTGGGCCTTCACCTCTGCCCCGCCCACCCATGCCACAAGAACTCACGCAGGGCACCGTTGTAGAGCAGGGTGGAGAGGCTGATGAGCAAGGGGGCACAGGCCTCAGAGGGGGGCGTCTTGCTGGGCGCCAGGCCCTCCTCGTGACAGCGGTAGTGTTCAAAGGTGGTGCGGCGCTCCAGGGCAGCAGCATCACCCCCACTAAACATTTCAAGCACCAGGACACGGGGCAGCAGCACCAGCTGCAAGGACAAGCATGGAAGAGTAAGGTTCAGACCTGGGACTGCACTGGCAATGCTGCAACACTTACCTTAGCACTGCCACTGGCTGTCCCATCCCGGCACCACCATGGTGCCTCTTCTGTCACAGACCCCTCTCTTCTATCCAGCCATCACTACAGGCCCCACTCCCCAGGCCCTGCCACTTTGGTTGGTGTGGGGAAGAAAAGACTGTTCACCGAGTCAATGAGCAGGCCTGGACCAGAGGAGGGGGTCCCAGGCTGGGTGCTTCCTCCTGCTCGTACAAGCTCCAGATGCAGTGTGTAGGTGATGCCAGGCTCCAGGCAGACGGGACTAGGAAGCACCATGTACCTGAGGGGGAATGGGGGAAGGTCCGGGGGGTGACTCGGGGTCCCTGGATCCACCATCCTGGGCTTCTCCCACCCCACATGCACCTCCCAAACCCTCAGCCACAGCAGAGACCAGGGCTGCACTGGGCTGGGCCCACAGACAGCTGAGCAGCCCTACAGAGCATCTGTGGAGGAGACTCTTGTAAACATGACTCACTGGAATTATAAGCCTGTGCAGACCAGTGGCACTGGAAACATTCCATACAGCCTGGCAACTTCATACCATTTCCTTGGCACATGTCCTTGCCATTTCTTCTCAACAACCACTTTGTGCTTCCTCCAATCCCAACTATGACCTTGGCTCCTCTTCACAGAGACTCTGTCACCTCCCTTCCCTCTCCCTCTCCCCCGGATCATCCCCATTAGCCTGCAAACCCATACTAGCGTTCTTTTACATACCCTCCTCCCCATCCTCCCTTACGCCCCAGAGTCTTCCTCTAGCTGCTGCCCCGTCTTTGCTCTCCTGCCCAAGAAATTCCTAAAAAGAGACAACTTTGGCCACTGACTCCACTCTCTAGCTTTCCACTCCAGGAAATCTTCAGCCCCATCATGCCATCATGCCATGGAGACAGCCTGTGCCAAGGTCATCAATGACCTCAATCTAGCCAAACCCAGTGGCCACTTCTCCATTCTTATCTGTGCATTTGGCAGCATGTAATGAGATCAATGCACCTTCCTTCTTAAATACTCTTTTCTTTTCATTTCTGGGACCCCACCCAAACCCCTGGTTTTCACCCATCCTCCTAGCTCCTTCTCTACTGTCCTCTAACACTGGAGTGCTCCAGAACTTGGTTTTGGTCTTCCTCTCTTTCTCTGGTTATTTCATCCAGGACCACCTTTTTAGTGACAAGTTCCAAACTTATATCTCGAATTTGAACCATCCCAGCAGTTCCAGACACAGAAATCCAACCACTCGTTGGCCTTCTCCCTCTGAATGTCTAAGCATCTCAGAACTGCTCCTTCCCATGCCCCTTCTCAGTAAAGGGTCCCACCCCCATCCCATGCTCAGGAGGAAAACTGTCCATCTTCTTCCTTCCCCACATGCCCAAGCCATCAGCTCTGCCTCTAGAACCCTCTGGAACATTCCCCCTTCTCACCACGTCCACTGCTACACCTCTGCCTGAATCACTGTCACCTGGCCAACTCAATAGCCTCTGGCAGATCTTCCATCTTTCACCTTGGTCCCCTTTATGTCTATTCTCCACTTAGCAGCTAGAGAGATTTTTGTAATCACATTTGGTAAAATGCATATAATGGGTACAGCCAGGTTCAGTATGCTATTCTCTCTGCTTCTGTGTATATTTAAATATTTACAAGATAAAAAGATAAAAACAACTAAAGTGATAAAAATGATACATAAAGCAAACACCGTCCAAAATGTAATGATGTTAGTCAGACCAGTCACATATCTCCTCCAAGTGCTCTGCTGCTCCCCCCTGCTCCCTAAGTCTGGCCTACTAAGAACAAAATCTCAGCCCCAGAGCTGGTGGACAGAGCTCTGCGTGCTCTGGCCCTAACTACCCCTCCAACTATGCTCCCCCATGGGCACTCCCTATGGTGACACTGGATGGTTTCCCTTTAATTCCTGCCTCAGAGTCTGGCCCTTAGGCCCCCTTGAGAGCAAACCTGTACTGTACTTCCTTCCGGTAACCCAGTGCCCTGCCCAACAGTGCCTGGCAAACAGCACTCCTGAGGAGGCACTCCTTGAATGAAGGAACAGATGAATGAGCTCAGCGTGGGATGTCCAGGCTGGCAATGGGATCTTCCAGGTGCCCTGGAGAAAGCTTAGGAATGGGCCCCCTCTACACACACACACACCTCTGCGGGTGCTACCATGAGCCCTCACCTGGCGTCTGGTTGCAGAGTCCCTCTGATGCGGTCATTCTCAGGCAGCACATGCCCACACAGGCTGCCGGCAGACACAGGTCTTGGGCGCTGCACAGTCAGTACCATCTCTGCCCACTGCTCAGGTACCTGGGTGGGGGGAAGGTATGCTGGAGGACGCGCCCCCCATACAGAAGTTCAGCTCGGGGTCACGTCACAGCGTCTCACCTGGGGCTCCAAGCGCAGCAACAGATCGTAGTCCATGGCCCGCGGCACAGAGGCCACCAAGAACTCGAGCGCCTGGCCTTCTCGCAGCCGCAGGAAACCCGGGCCGGTCCAGGACGGAGTTCCCCCGGGGGTCACCACACGTTCCACGAGGTCGAGCAGTCCCTGGGAGGCGGAGCCGCAAGCGCAGGCTACGCGTCGCACCTTCTGCCGCGGCCCCTAAACCCTAGCGTTCCCTTCGAGGCCCCGCCCACAGCCCGCACCTCCAGCGTAAGCCCCGCCTCTTTCGCCACGGCCCCGCCCCAAATCCCAGCTCTCCCGCCGAGGCCCGGCCCATAGCCCCGCCCCAGTCCCGCCTCACCTGCCCTCGGGCATCCTCGGCCTCCCATGTAAGGTGGTCCAGGAAGGGCCGGAAGTAGCCCGGCTGCACCTGCTCACAGCGTCGCCCGACCATGTGCTGGCGGCAGTGGCACTGACCTGTGGCCTCGTCGCACCTGGGGGGCGCCGCGGTTACTTGGGAATGGTCCCGGGCCCCACCCAGGCTCTTGCCCCTCCCTTTCCCCCGCCCCCTAGACAGTACTCACTGGGGATCCAGGGCACCACCCACGTCGCAGTCACACGGGCGGCAGCCAAGCAGGTCGTGGCTCAGACCCCAGTGGCCAGGCTGGGAGAGAGGGGATTGCTGGGGGCCAGAAACTGACCCCATCGCCACCCAGCAGGGCCTTCAACGAAGGTTTTCAGCCTCTAGCTCCCCTTGGTGAAAACATGGCCCCCAAATCACTGGCCCCTACCCTTGGCTTCCCAGACCTGAGGCCTTTCAGCCAGGATTCTACCCTAAGCTCTCAGCACCCACTTATTGGAGCATCGACAATGCCCCCCAGTCCTATGTTCTGAGGACAAGTCCAGGACCCCAGGGCCCTCCATCCCCCACAGTCGCACCAAGCAGCGGTCGCAGCCACGTCCAATCACGAGACGCTTGCAGAAACAGGTTCCACTGTCGGGGTTGCAATGGGTGCCCCCAGGCACTGTGCCCCGCGCATCACATTGACACCCTGCAGGAAGAACCTCATGTTCAGGCAGGTCAAGAGTAAGAGGTCAGGGACTAAAGGTCAGCACAAGAGTTAAGGCAGGAGGCACATACGCTGGCAGCCTCGAGGGTCACTGGCACTGAGTCCAAAGAAGCCATCACGACATTGCTGGCAGCGAGCACCCACCACATGCTCTTTGCAGCGACACTGGCCTGAGACCAGCCCCAGTGCAGGGTCGTCATGGGGATCACAGCGACCTCCATCTTGGGTACCCATGGGGTCACAATCACAGGCTGGGGTAGAAAGGGGGTGCAGGGTCACCCTATCCCAACTGGCCCAGCCCGTTCTCTCCTAATCCCTCACCCTGGATTCCCAATCTGACTTCACCCTGAGCCTCCCATCCCAATTCCTGCAACCTAGACCACAGTCTGGCTCTCCAGCTCCTACCCCAGGCTCAGCCTGTCCTCCCCCATGCCCATATTCCTGGCCTCACAGCGGCACACAGCTGGGTCCCGCAGGTCCTTGGTCGGGTCACGGTAGAAGAAGGGCCGGCAGAGCTCACAGTGGTGCCCAGCCGTGTTGTGCTGACATGCATCACACACGCCTCCACTCACGTTGCCAGATGCTAGGTACATGGCCATGTCGAAGTGGCAGCTGTGGGAGTGCCCGTGGCACTCACACTCTGCGGGGAGGGGAGGGAGGGCAAAGGCCACTTGAGGTCCAGGTCCCAAGGGTGAGAGGCATAGGGGACCCCAGTGCTACCATAAGTCCCTGACACAGGTCAGAATTTGTGGGTGGGGACTCAGGGACTTCAAGGCCTCAGTATCACCCAGGGCAGACAATGGAAAGGACTGAAGGGGTGTTCAGGGGCCTCAAGGCCTAAATACCCTGCAGACATACCCTGGGTCTTAGAGGCTTGACCAAGCAGCTCTAGGTTCTACCCAGGGCACGGCCAGGCCACAGAGTTCTGGGGCTATGGGGGTTGGGGTCTCACTCACTCCTGCAGGCATGGCTATGGCTGTCCTCAGCTGGATGCCAGGGCAGATCATGATAGAAATCCTGGCACTGCTCACAGTTGAGGCCACGGGTGTTGTGTTTGCAGATGCATGCCCCATGTACCTAGGAGGGGTAGGCAGGCAGGTGATCAGCACTGTCAACCATGCCTGCCCTTGCCCCCAACCCTACCCCGGTGGCTGAAGCCCCTTACCATGCCCTCA
The DNA here is from genome assembly GCA_029593785.1 of Cabassous unicinctus. Lineage (NCBI taxonomy): Eukaryota > Metazoa > Chordata > Mammalia > Cingulata > Chlamyphoridae > Cabassous > Cabassous unicinctus. Next base: position 39,364 of record JAQZBX010001773.1, on the reverse strand, counting down.
GCATGGGCTGGTGCCCCTGGGGCGGGTGCACACTGTGAGGCATGTCCATAGCAGAAGCAATTGCCACGCACGACCAGCTCATAGAGGGCGTAATAATACTTCTCACGGATCTCCCGCCGTGGGTCAAGCAGGTTGTCCCCCAGCGTGTGCAGCCGAGTCATGTTCACCCGTAGATTGGTGATCTTTAACAGGTCTGAGGGGGTGGGTAGAGGCTGGTGACCAGCTGGCCAGGCTTGCAGCCCCATGCCCACCCAGGGGCCACAGCTGCCAAGGTCACCTTGGGAGACCTCCTGCCTACCACCATCCAAGCTAAACTGGGCTTGGCACCTGCCCTAGAAAGAACTCAAAATAGCTACTGAGGCCCCAAATAGCCGCCAGCTGGATGCTGGGACTATGCCAGGCTCAAAGGGTGGAGCACTCACTCTGGATCCGTGGGCTATAGGGATCTGGGATAGGGATGGCAGGATCCAGCACACGGTAGATTACCTGGAGTGATAGAAAGCCCATAAAGACACTGGATCCTGCTTCAGGCCCAGCATCCCCACCCCCAGCCCAGGTCCCAGCTCTCACCTCGCCTTCAGTGGATGGCTCGATCTCTGAGTAGCGAGACTCACACACCACATCATCCCAGTGCCGTGGGGGGGCCAGCAGGATTCCCGGGAAGTCAGCCCCACAGTCATAGGAGAAGTATCGGTACACATGCCAGGTGCGGCCAAAATCTGCCGAACGCTCCACCAGCATGGCAGCAGGGCGAAATGTCTGGGTGGGGGGCATGGCTCATCAGTGGGCCCGAAGACCCAAGCCCAGCCCAGGCCCATTGAGATCCCTACCCAGACTGGCCCTGCTTTCAGGCAGCTCACAGACAGGTGACGGTAACCAGTGGAAGCCAGGCAATGACCAGGAAGGGGAGCCACCTCTAGTGGGGAGGCTCAGGGGTCATGGGGCCCAGGTATTGGGGCAGCAGAACAGCATGTGCAAAGCCTGAAGGTATAAGGCAATGCGAGGTTGGAGGATGAAGGAGACTCCCATGAAGCCAGAGCACAGTGCACGACAAGTCCAGGGAGGCTGGGCCGAGGAGCTGGGGGCTCCAACCAGGGGCAACAGGGAACTAAGCAGGGTGATTCGGGCAGGCTCCCAGACATGCAAGCACCTTGAAGGTCATAATTAGGTGTGTGAAATGGAACTCAGCCTCCAGGTCCAGCTGTATGGTGACCATAGGGACACCTGGGTTAGGAACCAGAGGTCAGACACTTGAGGCTACAGGCAGGCAGCCCTGCTCACCTCGTGCCCCACCCACACCTCACCATTCTCTGACTGCCACCAGGCTGCCCGGCGCTGCGGTGCAAAGCTGGTGACAACATTCTGGATACGATGGCTCTGGGGGTTGTCCCAAGCAGAGAAGGGGCGTCGGGAGTCACACAGGAAGCACTTCTTCTCCTCCTGGGTTGGTTCGGGGTCAGGGTCAGTGCCTCAGCCAGTGCCAGCCCCACCTTAACCAAGCACCACATTCCCACCCCCAGCCGCACCTGCAGGTGACTGACGATGCAGTAGGGCTGGGGGCCGCGCAGGCCACAGGTGGATGAGGCGGTCAGTCTGTCGGCGCGGCCCACCAGTAGGTCCCCCGTGGCTGGGTAGCAGCTTCCCCTTGAGCAGCCCGGCATATCCGGGGCCAAGGCCAGGGCCTGGGCCAAGGTAGCGGCCAGCACTGGGGGCAGCGGGGCAGCCGGTTCTGCTGCGCTGCCACCGGCTAGCCCCACCCCATGTGGCCCCAAACAGGGAGGTCATTCCCAGGAGCCACCCGCACAGCCCACAACCCTCGACCCTCACCAGGCCCCCTCACCGCTCAGCAGCAGGCCCAGGCCAGGCTTCCCGTGCACGGGCTGTGCCCGCCGGGCCCTCCCGCGATCCCCGGAGGCCCACTCCATCCTGGAGGCGCGGCGGCGAACCAGGAGGGGGGATGAGCAGTCTGCGAGTCGGGCGTCCAGCCCCTCCCTTACTGGCCCCGTGCTGACCCTGCCCGTGTGGGTCGCTGGTCCGTTCCTCTCCAGGCCCTCCGTCTGTCTGTCGGTCTGTCCAGCGGTCCCTCCACTGGCTAGAAGTACCGAGACTTTGAGAAAAGTTGGGAGGCGCGGTGGGCAGGAAAGCGCGGAGCGGACTGCATCCCGGGCAGGAGGAACGCCGCGCTGAAGCCCCCCACCCTAGCCCTGCCCTCTGAAAACGGCCCTTCTTGCGGGAGCCAGAGCCGCCGGCCGGCCCGCCCGCAAATCATGCCCAGCCCCGTGCTGAGGCCGGGCCTTTAGACCACAACTGGAAGGCGGTGCCCGGGGTCGGGGGCATGGCCAGAGCAAAGGAGAGGGGCCTGATCTTCGGGAACTCTAACTCCGGGCCAAGGAGTCTAGCCTTTGTCTCCGGCGTCATGGGGGTCTGAGAAGTCACCCTCAACTTCGGCGTTGGGTTCCAGGGCTCCAGCAAGGGGCAGGCGGGAGCGCGCGCACAGGGGAGCTGAGCGCCCCGTTTCAGGGATGCGGGGAGTTCTAGCGCAGCCCGAGGAAAGGGAGAGGGCGGGAGTGGGGAGAGACATGGAGGAAGGCTGCGCGCTACCCCTGGGGTCTCCCCCTGTCACTCCAGAAGGCAGGCAGAAGCGCGGCCTCAAGGTCGCCCCGTGAGGATGGGTGCTGGGCGGACGACTCCGGACGGAGCAGCTGCGAGCGAATCCCGATCGTGTGGCAATTAATCCGCTCCGGACCTTCCGGCCCGCCGGGAGCGCCAGAGCCCCGGCTTGGAATGCGCGCGGCCGGCGGGCGCGCGCCCCGCCCAGGCCCCTGGGACCGCGGGGACACGGGAGTCCGCGGGTCCGCGCCGGGCGGGGCTGGTCGGGAGCGCCGTAGCTGCGCCAGCTGTCTCTGGGGCCGGGCGGGGACACTGGCATTGCTGGCCCCGGGGAGGAGGATCCTGGAGCTTTAGGAAGGGGAGCGGGGTTGGGGCGGGGGTTACTCCAGTCCCCTGGAGTAGGGGTTTCTGGTCACTCTGGGAGTAAGTAGTAAACACTGACGACTCAGAGATACTAAAGGAAACTCAGAATTTAGGAGGTCACTCAGAGAAAGGGCCTATCGGGGTCAGGATCACTGGGTGGCCTTATGGGGTCACAAGGGGTGTTACATGATCTCTGGTTTCTCAAGGTCAAAGGGGCCCCTGGGGGAATCACAGAGACACACCACAGGGGTTACTCAGGGTCAGTGACACTCAGTAGAGTCCCTGGTCTCTCAAAGCCAGGGGGTTTCTGATTAATTCTGGGGTTACTTTGAGTCACCCAGGTGGTCCCAGTGTCCCACTTGCTGGCACCTGTAGACGTTGGCACACACCCGCAGGTGCTCAAGCAGCTCTGCTGCCCACTGCCCCAGGGCCTGCAGGATGGCCACCCTCTCGCTCAGAGGTTGTTCATTCCAACCCTGGGATCATGCTCTGTGTGCTGGCCCTGACCTCTGACCCTGGCCTTAACCTTAAACCAGCCCTGACCCTAATCACTACTTGATCCCTGTACTGAGCTTTGGCCCCAGCTCTGATCCCTACACGAGTCTGGACTTAATGTGACCCTCCCACGCTATCCCTGCTTTGACCTTGGCTCTCCCATCTGACCCTGGCCCTGACCGCATCCTTGTGCTTGCCCCACCCATATCCCCCCACTACTGCCCAGCCACACACCCTCAAGGTGGCTCCAGCTGCTATGTACCTGCTTCAGCAGTTCCTGGGCCTCAGCCCATGCTCGCTGTACCCATTCTCCTGTGACCTACAGTGTGGTCACCAGGCTATCTGTGCCCTCCTGCAACTCTGTCACACTCAACCAGGCCACCTATAACTCCAAGAACGGAGGCTGGACCTGAAACCCCCACCCCACCCAGACCCTACTGTCCCAAATCTATCTCTGCCCAAGGTTCCTGGGGGGCAGGGGCTTTTGGAACTGAGATCCTGCCTCAGCCCATTCTAGCCAGGCCCCAGCCTAAACCTTACCTCCCACTGCTCCAGAGAGGTCCCTGAGACCCCAAGGCCCACTGCCGCCCACCTCACCTCACTCAGGCCCCCAGCTATGCCCATGGCCCATGCTGCCCATTGTTCTGCCTCCTGGGCCTGCCGCTGACTCAAGGCCAAACGCATTCTGAGGGCATTAGCTGCCCTGGACAAATGCCCCAGGCCTGGAGCCACATCCTCTACCAGCCCCATCTGAGCTAGGTGGCCTGCCGCCTGGGGCAAAGGTCAGGGGGTAACTAGGGGACACTAGGTTGAGCATCAGCATGGTCAGAATACTCCGAAGAGCCATGGCATCACAGTGGTTCAAGAATCTGACTGGGACTGGGGATCACGGCAGTCACTGAACAAGAGGTGTGAGGGAGCTGAGGGGTGCAGATGTATCACCTCCTGGACACAGGCCTCCAGGCTTTGAAGTGCCTGCTCTGTCATCCACAGCCCTTGCTCTGCTGTCCCTGTGTGAGTACCCCCTCAGCCAGCACCCTCTGAACATCCAGCACTTTGTCCTGAGCACTGGCTGTGATTTCACTGAAGGGCACTGACAATCAGGTATCCCTTCCATCTCGACCCTCTGACCTCCAGCTCCAGGATCCTGGCCCCTCACCTGCTCTGCTGTGCCTGATGGAGGACACCTTCAGCTCTGGGCAGCTCCCGACCCATGGTGTCTGGTGCAGGAAGGACACCCTGGATCTGACCCAGCAGGAGGGCAATGCCTGCTGCCCTGCCTTGGGGTAGGGGCACCGCCAGCCCACACGATACCACCAGCTCCACACTCGCAACATCTGCATCTTCATTTGTGGGAAAGGGGGTTATGGTCCTGGGTCCTGAACCCTGATCCTAACCTCTTACTGACCCCACCCCTGACACATCTACCCAGTGATATGCTGGAGGCTTTCAATAGCCAATTGTTAAATTTTCAAGAATTCTTTTTTTTTAAGTTTTATTTATTTATTTACTCCCCCCGCCCCCATTGTTTGGCTCACTGTCTGCTCTCTGTGTCTGCTCATCTTTTTTTCAGGAGGCACCAGGACCTCCCATGTGGGAGGGAGGTGCTCAATCCCTTGAACCACATCCACTCCCCAAGATTTTGCAAATCAGTTGTTAATTGGCAGGTAGATCGAAATCAGCCATGGTGGGATTATTTACACCATGAAAATTGGCAAATGTAACAAATAGTTCCTCTTGATCCCCAGCCAGTTGTTGATCGTTTATCAGCATACCAGTTCCCACCTGACCCCTGGTCAGCCCTTATGAGTGTTCTTCATTCTGGAAGGAGTATCGTAGCAGTGTGCTGGATGCCCACCTTCCCCTGCCCTCAGCTGTGGACAGACACATGACAAGCAGACATGTACCTACGAGGAAGCACTGGATAGCCTGCATGGTTGCCTGCATGGGCCATGGCAACCACACCCTAGGACCCCCTTGCACGAAGCCACGTCTCCCGGGCCAGGGTTCTTGTGGCACCTGCTATGGCCTAGCTTTGCTGCAGCTGGTGGGAGTGGGTAGATGCAATGTATCTCTTGCTACCCTGTGGCCAAGCCAAGGTCCCCTGTGACTCCTTCCATCGCCCCCACCCATGGCCCCCATGGCTCTATACCATTTGCTGGTGCTGCCTCCAAGGCTGTGACTGCTACGTCCAGGATGTGGGAGGAGTTATGGGAGGCAACCAGAGCTAACTGGGCAGTGGGCAGGGAGCCTGGGCAGCAGGGAGCCCCACAGGGCACAGGAACACAGGGCCAGCCCAGATCCCCAAGCCTGGCATTCCCATCAATGAGATGAGCAACCAAGAGGAGTACATGCCTCACTGTCCTACAGCCAGGCTACCCCTAGGAAAGAGTCCTCACCTTGACAGCTCCCCACCCCCAGTGACCCACCCACCACTCCTGCTCTGACCAGGAGCCCCAGCACCTTCGGGTGCAGCTATGGGCCCTGTCGACCAGCCTCTTCAGTTTCTTCCCTAACATAGCTATGGGCCGGGCCGGCTCCCACAGCAACTGCTCCATCTCCAGGACTCTTGGGCCTGTCCCAGGATGCTGTCCAGTCCTCCAAGTGTGACCATGGCCTGGGCTCTGAGCATGGCCTTCTGGGACAGCAAGGCAGCTGAGGGAGCCTGGAACCAAGCATCTGCAGGGTTGAGAGGGGTGGATAGAGGGGCAGCTCAGAGCTCCACTCACTGGGGCAGGGCCAATCAGCTTTGTGTCCCCCAGATTTGCCAGCAAGGGCACCTAGTCCCTTCCTCCTGCCCCAGCCTAGCCCCTGCCCTCATCTGCCGCCAACCCACCAACACATCTGGCCTCACCTTGGGCTCCTGTTGCCCCTTGGGCCAGACCAAGCCTTTGACACAGTCTAGCTCACATGATAACGCTTCCAGGCGTTCACGCTGCCCCCCGGTCCATGGCCCACTTTTACCTACAACCTGTCTGGTAGCCCGCAGTCCAGACCAATGCAGTCACTTCTCACCTGTGGGGAAATGGCACATCAGCCTGGCCAGAGGTGCCCTCTGCTCCATGACTCCTCATGCAGGGAAACCCACCCGACTCCCAGACCCAGGTTTCAGGCTGGCCAATCTGTGACCCTCCGCATTCCTGACCCCGGGAAGCTGGCCAGGGAATCCCTCTCTGCTGATCCCAGACCCCCTGCCTGAGTCTGCAAGTTGATGTAGGGTCCTCACAGCAGACAAGGGAGCCTCAACGAGGGCCTGTGCCTGCTGCAGTACCTCCTTCAGGGCCTGCAGGCATCCATCCTGGCCCCCAGCCTGCCAGCCACGCACCCCCAGGCATAGGGCAGACACCTCCTGGGCCACAGCTTCCAGCTGCAACACTAGTAGAGCCAGGTGTTGGTCCCAGGAGATGAAGCAAGTAGGGCAGGAAGTGCAGTGTGGGAAGCCACCTGGCACCTCAGCCGTGAAATGCCCTCTCTGCAGAGGCGGGTGCCTGTGTGTGGGTCACAACTGGGTGTGATGGAGCCTGTGGGTCACAGGCACAGGCTGTGGGGGAAAGAGAGGGTCAGGGCAGGAAGCAGATGGCACTTGCCCCAGCCCAGCTTCAGGGAAGCCCATGACCTGAAGGGTGAGAGTGCCCTGTGTGCGTGTGAGGGTGCCCAGCAGCCTCATCGAAGCTACTACTCAGCGTGGCCGTGCATGCTGGCTGGAAAGGCCGGACTCTACGGCAGCCTTTGTGCAGGGAAACAGCACAGGGCAGGGGTCAGCCAAGGCCAAGGGCTGGGAGTGAGTTCAGGAAAGAGCCACCCAAGGCATCCTCTCTGTGGACACCCCCAGCCTGGCCATGCCAACACTGTATCCCTACAGCCTGTATTTCTTTACGTCTTGGGGGATACAGCAGTAAGCATGCTGTGCTCTCCCTTGGGAAAATCCCAACTGTTCCCCTGCTACTCATACCAAGTAGTCCCTGCAGGAGAGCCTTCCCTGGCAGTGGACTGCATGAGTGTCCCCTTATCTCTGCACTCCTGCTCTGGGTCACCCTAATATCTGTCCTGACACCGGGAGCACGTGCAGCCCCCAAATCCTGACTGGCAGGGGCACTGACCAGTGACCTGGGGTGCAGGCCAGTCAGCGGGAACAAAGGCCTTCCTTGAGGAGAGAAAAGAGGAAACAGGTGTTCCGAGGAGGCGCACGCATACTCTCGCACACTGTCTTCCCCTCCCAGGCCTGCCCCTGCCCCTGGGTGAGGGCCCTCCTACCCATACCTGCCCGGGACTGAGAACCCTCCCCTTCTCTGGCCGGGAGACTTCAGCCAGTCCCCAGCTTCCTCCAGGGCCAACCCTCCACTCCCAGGGACACACTGGGTTCTCATCTCCTCACTTGCTGCCCTTCGTTCCTCCACATCGAGCCGTGCACCCTGCCACCAACAAGCCCTCAACCGCCGTGCCTCCCTCTTCCCCTTCCATTCCAAGAATGCAAAATAGGTTTCAGGCCTCACCTCACTCAGTCGCTGACCACTCTCCTCCTGAAAACACTTGCTTCCTGTGGCCAAACCTCTCTACCTGCACCACCTCTCCTACCCCCTGCTGGTGCCTCCTCAGCCTCCTTCCCAGGTGCTCTTCCCTCATCCCCCACCATGCTCACTCTGCTTGCCATGATGCACTCACAGCGGTCCACCCACACACCAAAGCACAGCTGCACATGGAGTCAGCACATGCTGTATCACGTCTACTCTCCTGGGTAATGTCACAGAGTAGCCCAGACTCACACAGCTGCTTGCAGTTGCACACACCATGGCTGGTGGTCACACAGATACTCACACCAGCTGTTTAAGTTACACCTCGTCATAGGCATGCACACATTTGCTCATACCTCGGCACTGCCATATGCCATGTACCACATAGGCTCACTCACTGGGTGACATTGAGGCTGCAAAGTGTGCTGGGCACGGCAGCTGCAGGGCTCACAGCCCTGAGGGCCCCCCCGGTTACAGAAGAGGGGGCACAGCGGTTGCAACCCTGCCCCAGTGTGTGGGGCAACAGGGCATTCCACCCTGGAATGCCACCTACCCTACCCACATGCTCACGCTGGCAGTCGCCCAGGTATAGCACTGCCAAGGAAGCCAGGCATGCAGCGGGCACAACTGGGACCATGGCTGTGGTGCAGACAGCGCTGGCAGCACCCAGTGTAGAGGTCACAGGCGGCAGGCTCATGGGAATCAATGTTGCTGCTGCACTGTCAGAGCTGACATGGACTCCTTCTGAGGTCTTGCCAGGAGCAATCCCTCTTCCAAAGCCCCTCAGTCAGGAGGGCTCACTCACCAAGGCCACTCCATAGAGCAAGGCTACCGACCAGGTGGGCACAGGCCTTGGGCATGGTGCTGGAGGGCCCTGTCCTTGCTGCCTGCATGCAGCCCGCCTGGCAGAGCTCTTACAGGCATTGTGTGGCCGCAGGACCCACCGACTGCAGCCCAGGCAACTCCTCCACCCGGGGCAAGAGCACAACCTAGCAGGAGGGCGGAGGCAGCAGGTACTGAACCCAGCCAACCTGCCAGCCCTCGTGGTGTCAGGCCTCACCACCCCCTCCCCCACCCCGTTTCCCAATCTCTATTTTTAAAAAAATTATTTATTTCTCCCCACCCCCTTGTTTGCACTTGCTGTGTCTGTTTGTTGTGTGCTCATCTTCCTTTTAGGAGGCACCAGGAACCGAACTCAGGACCTTCCATGTGGGAGGAGGCACCTAATCACTTGAGCCACCTCTGCTCCCTGCTTTTTTGTGTCTCTCATTATGTTTTCCTCCTTGTATCTCTTGTTGCGTCATCTTGTTGGGTCAGCTTGCTGCACCTGCCCGTCGCGTCAGCTCGCTGTCTTGCTTGTCTTCTTTAGGAGGCACTGGGAACTGAACCCAGGACCTCCCATGTGGTAAGGGGAACTCAATCGCTTGAGCCACATTCACTTTTCTCCTAATCTCTTTTGAGTCTGTATCTCTTCCTTCTCCAATGACCAATGCTACCTCTCACCAGGAATGATCGCTGCAGCCTCCATTTGTACACCCCTTCCCCCATTTCTACTGGATCCAGTCATCGTCGTTCAGCATTCAATCAATTGAAAAAGACCTTCTTAAATCCTTTCTGTTTTAAATTAAGTCCTTGTTTTGATGGTTCCCTGCCATGACAACATTCCATATTGGTGCTCTTTCACTTGGTCTCACTGTTGCTTCAATTGTGTAGGCAGCATAGTGGGACCTTGGTGGGGGCGGCAGGGTCACAGGGTACCACCTTCCTGTGTGCATGGGGCAGGGCTGCCTGGAACAGCTGCCCTGAAGGCAGCAGATGGGCACAGCGGTGCTGGGCAGGGATGGGGCACGAACATTGACCAATGCCTGCCAGTCTTCACATACCTAGGGTCAGGGGTCACACAGCCACCCCTACCCACCACCCAGCACTACCCATCTACCTGCCACCCACTAACCTGAGTCTTATAGTGCAGTGCAATGTCATACTCCAGGGCATGAGGCATTGTGGGTACCAGCAGAGAGAGGCCTGCGCCACTGGCCACAAATGCAAAGTCCAAGCCCGTCCACAGTGTAGGGCCAGCCCTCCGATGTCCAGGCAGGGGTTCTGCTGGGGCCTGGAGTATGAGGTGCTCAGACCACTTCGGGACCGTGTCTGCAAGATCGCAGGGACTCGGATCTCCAGGGCTTGGGACTCGTGACCCCACCCTACTCCTCAGACTCCTCACCTTGGGCAGCTGGCAGCTGTGACAGGCTCACGTGTCTCCAAAGTCGGGGCCAGAGCTGGCCAGGGAAGATCCCTGGGGCTTGTGTGCAACGGGGAAGGGCAGGCCAGGAGGCTCTCTGGGGGTAAATGGGTGTCAGGTGACTTCCAACATTCTGGCCCTGTCCTCTCCCACAATACCATGGGAATATGGGCTCTGTCCATGATACTGAACCTCTGACTAAACTGACCTTCCACTTGCACCTCCTAACCTTCACAACCCTACCTAGCCTCCTCCCCTAACTAGCTTTCCCTCCCTGTTGGTCTCAACCACCCTGGACACTCCCTCCCTCTTCTGAGCCCCAAGGTCTCAGCCTTGACTTCCTCCTGCCTCTGATCCTTCTGGACACTCACAGGGAGCTGGGGATCAGCTGGCTGGAGCACCTGGTCAAGCTCTGCCTCAGTGGTGGCCTGATCGAGGGCAGCACAAAAGTGCCCAGGTTTGAGTTCATGGCAGCAGTGGCTGCGGAGGTGTGGGCAGCACAGGTAAAGACGGTCCCATGCAGAACACCTGATCAAGCGTGGGGGCGGGGAAGGGCAGGGTCAACTCCCGATCCCCACAGCTTGACCCCTGACCCTCAGGTCCTGCTCTGTAACTGTTGCTGTGGGTGCCCCCAAAGTCACAGTCACAGGGCTGGCAGCCTGCGGGGTCACTGCTCAGAACCCAGAACTCGGGCTGCAGGAGATAGCAGTTGCGTGGGGGAACGTCAGACGACGAAATCTGGATGGGGCCTGCCTCCTGGGAGATGGGGGTCGGGGGCCTGGAAGATCACGTACTGGGACTGCTGGGAGGGGTGGACAGGGTGGGGTGGTGGAGGGAGAGTGGCGAGCAGCAGGGCTGAATGCTGTCTGCAGCTGAGGGGGAGAGAGATGTTGGCGCACCCCTGCACGGCTTCATGGAGGGGAGATAAGAAGGAACTGAGGACACAGCCAGAGTTAAAGAGAGGCGAGAGGGGACTAAGTGCTTTTTTAGATGTAGTCTTCCTCCAAACACACTTACCATGAAACACTTTGCCCAAAGCTCCCGCCTGAGGGCATGTGCTGACCCCGGGGACCAGGTCAGGACCTTGGCACCACCCCACGTGCATAGTTCAGTCTAGAGTCACACTGACCATAGCTTTATAACTGCCAGGTCCTAAAAGATCAGTGCCAAGGTCAAAGTCAAATATGGGGTGGGTCAAGGCTCACCAAACAACTGGCGGCAGTCCTGTGCAGCGACAAAGTGTTTGCGGTGGCAGGCACCACTAGAGGACCACAGGCATGAGTGCCAGGCACCTGGCCCCAGGGACCGCACCTGCAGGTGAAGGCACAGGGCTCTCAGGGTGGTAAGGGGACTGCTGGGAGGATACATATATCATCAAAACAATGATTGGGGGCAGAGCAGGGAGGATGCAGGGCTGGGGGCCCACTGGGAGGACCACTCACACTGGCAGCCCTCTTGACTGCGAGGGCTCAGGCCATAATACCTAGGGCAGCAGGAATCACAGTGCTAGCCCCAGATGTGGACTTTGCAGCAACACTGCCCAGAGGGGAGGCCACTGGTCTCATCTGTGTGGGTATCACATAAACCCCCTTCCAGGGCACCCACAGGGTCACAGTTGCAGGCTGGGTCAGGAGTCAGAGGTGAGGACAGAGTTAGGTCAGAGGTCACTGTGGAGCTGGAGGCTCAGGGTCAGAATTGGGATGGGGTTGGAAGACTCATGTATGCAGGAGGGACAGGAACGGAATCCTTCTGGGACTCCACGTGGAAGGGCCAGCAGAGCTCACAATGGCACCCGGCCATGTTGTGGCAACATGTGTCACACACACCTCTACTCGCATTGCCAGATGCCCGGTACAAGGCCATGTCAAAGTGGCAGCTGCGGGCATGTCCATGGCACTCGCATTGTGGGGCAGAATTGGAGAGGTGGAAATGGAATAAGCCAGTCCACAGCATGTATGGCAAGGCAGAAGAGGGTGTGGCACCTACCCTGGCAGGTGTGGGGATGCCCAGACTCCACTGCATGCCACGGGTGGTCCTGGTACAGGTCCTGGCAGTGCTCACAGCAGTCACCGGCTGTATGATGGTGGCAGACACAAAGGGCACGCACCTGGCAGGGACGAAGGCAGGATGTGTCTGCCTCCACCTCCCAGCCTGCCCACCCCACCAGCCACAGGATACTCCTCCCGTGGCCTTCACCATGCCTTCCACACTGGCTGGGGCCGCAGGTGGTTATGACACAGGCAGTTGCTGCAGGACACAAGCTCGTAGAGGGCACAGCAGAAGCAGTGTCCCGAGGCCTCGCGGGGGCCTGTCGCTCAGCGTGTGCAGTTTGGAGTTCACATGGAGGGGGGTCACACATAGGAGCTCTGGGGACACAGTCAGACCTCCAGCACCCTGAGCCTCATCCCTCCACAGCTGGGACTGAGGGGGTCCTCCCTCTTCTCTGCATCCTTGCAGCCACCTCCTCTAGCACCCACACTGTGGGGCTCCTTGTCCCCACCCTCTTTGCACCTTCCCAGGATAAGTGCAGCCTCCCACTCGGTGAGGACTCCGCCTCTGCTCTGAGGACTCCCCAGACCCAGTGTTGCTCTTGAGCTAACACACTTGCCCATCCCTTCTACTTCCTGAACACCCTGTTCTGCCATCTCCAGGTACCTCAAATTTGCTGCCCTATTTAAGACAGTAAAAGTTTCCATTCCCCAGCCCTTCCTCCAAACTAGAAATCTACTCACGTGGCCAAACCATATCAAGTACTAGTTTGCCTTTTTATCAACTATCATTTTCACCTTCATATCAGCTCCAAGATGACAGTCAAAGAGAAAACAATCCTGTTTTCTATAGAATGGCTCCACTGAACTTTTTTGAGAGCCTCTGAGCCCAAGTGATTTCTCTCTCCCCTATACCATTCTGTCTGCTCCCCATCAAGCACTGCCAGAGGATTCCTGGCATAGGCGGGGCTTAACGGGTACATGTTAAATGAACACGTGGGTGGAAGGGTGGGTCCATGGCTCCTCTCTGCTCCAGGGTTCAAATCAGTTACCAAGTCTCTACCAGGCCTACCCCCTCTTCTTAGCAGGTGCAGGAGCAACAGCTGCCAGGGGAAATGGCATGGAACATCAGGGTGAGCAGTTGGTAATGCCCAGGGTCAAGGTGAACAAGAGCGGCTAGCGGATACACAGAAAACGCTCATTTGGGGTTTGTCCTACTGCTCTGGTACCCTCGTAGCCTGGTTCTGGGCTGCCCTGCTGGGTTATAGCTATGTAGCTCATTCTTTAACAAGACTTCTACTTTTCAGGGAAAGGCTCACACCAAGATGCCTTGCTGCCACCCAGAGGCAGCTGCAGGGACAAAGGGAGTCAACGAGGCCAGGGCCACGAACCAGAGCAGGGCAATGACAAAGGAACCATGATGGGGACAGAGATAAGGAACAGTGATGTGGACCCACAAAAGGGAGAGTTATGAGGGACAATGATGGAAGCAGATACTTTGCCAGGGATAGGAGGGATCCCAGGGAAGAGGCCCAAGCGGTTGTGGGCAAACTATCGACACATGTGCTAGGAATGGCCATGGTCCTTGTGCTCGAGAAGCATAGCTGCTGAGTGGAATGTCTGGAGACAGTAGGAGGCACTTTGATCACTGGGGGAAATATCCACTGGTGGCTATCTGGTGGAGAGGCCACAGGGTCAGTCAGAGCTTGCTGAGCAAGCCTTTAGGCTGGAGTGCTGGGTCACCTTGAAAAACATGACAAAGTGGGTAAAGTAGAAGGTACCTTCTAGGTCCAGCTGGATGTTTATGTTCTCAACACCTACAGCCACAAGTAGTCAGAGTGACCAGGCAGTGACCCCAGACCCACACATAAAGGCCAAATGGCACCCTCACTGCTCTGCCTGCCACCAGGTCTTCTTGCCACCATGGCCACTCCAGGTGATCACATTCTCAATGCCATGGCCTCACTGGGTCCAAGAGTCACAGAAGAAGCAATTCTTGGAGTCCTGGGGGAGGGCCCAAGGAAACTGACTGGGGAGGTGGTACCTGATCAGCCCCCACTCCAAAATTCCACAGCATGGGCCTGTCCCTCCAGCCCCCAGCAATGACTTGGATTCCTGCAGGGCTGAACCTGCCCAAGACACACAAATGACAGTCCCCACCTGCAGGTGACTGACAATGCAGTAGGGCTCAGGGCCTTGGAGGCCACAGGTGGATGAGGCTTGAAGGTTCTGGCTACGGCCAACAACTAGGTTGCCAGTGGGAGGGTAGCAGCTGCTGCTTGAGCAGCCTGTTAGCGGAAGTACGTCTGGCACCTCCTGGGCAACGGTTCTGGGAGCCTGGACTGGGGAGGCAGGGTCTGAGTAGAGATAGTAGGAGTAATCCCCACCGTACCCCCAACTCCATAGAGAGGCCTGGAATTTCTTTCTCCCCCTCTGGCTGGCTCTCTGGGAAAGAGTCAACCCCTTACCTATCAGTGGCAGCAGCAGCAGAATTGGAAGGAAGGGGCCCAGCCCAAATGGGGGTCTTGGGCACTGGAATCAGGCCTGAGAGAGAAAATGCATGCCCATACTCACGTAGTGGATGCAAGCAGAGCTGCCAGAGATAAGAAACATGCAGGTTGGTGAGGCCATAGCACAGCTGGGAGGAAGGGGGTCCCCAGAGCCTGGGGAACAAAGAGGGGATGCACCCAGGGGAAGGACGTTAATAACCACCACCAGATGCAGAAGGAAGAGCAGGCAGGAGACACCAAGAAGTACACAGAGCCTCTGCACAGGTCCAACATCCAGGCCAGCTGGCGATAGTGGGGCCCTAAATCAGACAAACTCACAGAGGTAGAAAGGATCCAATTCTCATTCAAATGATTCCCCCACCCCCAGTCCTGAAAAGCTACTAGTCTCTAGGCGCCCCTGGGGAATGTGTCCCCTTCCCTGCCAGACTCAGCAGTCACTATTCAGCCTGGGCAGCTGGTGAGAGATTGGCAGATGGATGGGGCAGCTACTTCTGCCCAGGGCCCTGCCCCCTTCCCAAAGCAGGCAGGGCCTATTTTGCCTGCAACACACAAGCCCTTTCATGGGTGTGCTGGGGGCACGCTGAGGCTGGACAGCAGAACCTGGGAGCAGACAGCTTGGAGCCCATGCAGAAAGCACTGATGGTGGGTGGCCATCGTGGAAGCTTTCCTGGCTCTGCTACTGCAGATACCCAGCCCATCCAAGGAAAAAATTTCTTGGTGAGTAGGAGCCTCTGTGACCCCACAAGCCAGAGAGCCCCTGGCTAACTCAAGCCCCAGTCCCTCACCACCACTTGGGAAAACTGAAGCTAGTCACTCTCTCCAGGAAGGAAAGCAGGAGGGAGAGGCAGAGGCACCTCAGCCGGTTTAGGCTTGTACCTGCCCCAGACAAACCTGGGCAAAGTCTCAAAGGTTCAGCCAGTCAAGGCCAGGGTGTCTGCTCAGTCCCTGGGGAACAGTGCCACAAAGGCCCCCTTCCCTGGCCTAGAAACCTGCTGGCCATGAGCTTCCCCAGAGCCACCTATTACACCCCTGCAGAGGGCCTGTCTGGATACCAAACCAGCAGTCTCAAGGGGAGTTGTCTAATCTCAGAGAGGTTCTGCCCCCCACCCTGCCACAATCCTCAAAGGATATCCCCTACACACCCACAAAGCCAGCCAAGGAGATGCTGCTGCTGCACTTAAGCTATCCCCCACATCTCCAGAGAAGCCTAGGAGCTGCCCACTCCTACAAGACCACCCATCACCCATCACTCACACTGATGACCTGCCCCAGGCTACCAGGATCCTCTGGCCTGTTCCTGGAACCACTTTCGTTATCTGCTCAAGGTGGACTGCCCAGAGCCACATACATACACACACACACCATGGAGGGTGGGCAGGGAGACCGGGTGGTGGAAAGGTATAAAACGTGATCAATGCAACAGTGGACATACAACTTGAAGAGTAACAAGTCACGGTGCATCGCACCATGAGAACACCCCTCCCGCCCGCCTGCCCAACCAACCCACCCCACACCCTCCAGTCTTGGAAAGGAGGCTGGCGGTTGCCAGGGCCCTGGAGAGGCACCCGGAGTCCTTGGAGTTGTACAGTCCATGGGCATTGCACACTGCTGGCCACACAAGCGGCTGGGCTCAGTCTCTTAAACTCTGTTGTGTGAGGATCAGGATGTGGAGTATGGCAGCAGTGGCTGGAGCCGAATCACTGGGGACAGGTTCACACGGAGGATCCGTTGAGCCTGCTGCCGTACCTCATCATCTGAAGACTTCCTGTCGACCTTGATGGCCCGGAACTTCAGCAGCTTTGCTGTGGCAGGCCTTAGCCGCACCTTAGGGGATCGGGGTCCAAGACGTGTTCTCTTCCTGGGAGAAAGCTCCTTTGCCTCCTCAGCCCTTTTCCGCTTCTGTCCCACAGTCTCGGGATGGCTTTTCTGGCCACTCCTTGCAGTCCTGGCCTGAAGAGACCCCTTGGGCCTACCTCTGCCCCTGGGCTTGGTCCGAGTCACCTTGGCCTTGATCTGTGCAACCTTGGCCTTACTACATGCTGCCTTGGATATGGCTTTGGCCTTGGCCTTGTCCCGTGCTGCCTTGGTCTTGGCCTTGTCCCGTGCTGCCTTGGTCTTAACCTTGTTCCGTGCTGCCTTGGTCTTGGCCTTGTCCCGTGCTGCCTTGGTCTTGGCCTTGATTTGTGCCATCTTGGCCTTAATCCGCACCACCTTGGCTTTGGCCCGGGCTTTGGCCACCTTAGCTTTGGCCTGGGCCCGGGCAGCTTTGGCCTGAGTCTGAGCCACTGTGGCTGAGGCAGTCTTGGCCAGTGTTCGAGCCGCCTTTACCTGGGTATGGGCAGCTTTGGTGACTATTTGAGCCATCTTGTTCTGTGCTGTTTTGGTACCCAGAGCAGAGCTCCCTTTCACTCGTGAGCCACTGAGTGACCCAGTGGCTTTGTAGGTCTTGCTCTGGGGCCCAGAGCCTTGTCGGGGTCCAGCCCTGGAGACTTTGTGAGTCAGACACTTGGAGCCCTTGTTTGTGGCTTTTCTGGGAACCTTGGGTTGTGGATTCCCCAAACCTTTCCCTGGACCTTTCTGAAGCTTCAGGGAAGAGTCCTCAAGTGAGAGTTGTAGTGACTGTGCCTTGTGCTTGGCACTCAAGCAGGGCATGGGGGTCTTCAGTGGAACCAGAGCCTCAAGGACGACAGAGAGCCGCATGGCAGGGTAGACGCCTGGGTAGAGGTGGGTAGGAAAGCCCACTGCTGCACCCCGGGCCTGGCCAGCACTTGACTGCTTCAGGGAGCTCAGCAGCAGGTTGGTGGTAGCATGCTTGGCAAGGGTTGGTGTGGATGCTTTGGCCAGCCTGCCAGAAAGTGGCATGGGAAGAAGTGTGGCCCGGCCTGCAGGCAGCCGCACGGCAGTTCGGGGAGCACTGGCTGGAGGTGACGTGGCAGCTGGGGTAGGGGCACGAGCTTGCAGCTTCGTCTGGCTTGGAGGGCTGGCTGTGCACGAACTGTAGCCATAGACATCACCACTGCGCAAGACAGTGGGTTGGAAGCCATCATCCCGCAGGCCCTGTAGGAAGGCCACAAGCTGGGCCTCTGTGGCACTGAGATCTTGACTCATAGGATTAAAGACAAGTAGCGCCTCCTCCAGGGCTTTCTTCCCTGCCGTGGAGATACGCGACCAGGAGTGCACAGCTTTTTCCTCCACATGCTGCACCACCACGCTCATGGCATTGGGCAATGCTTATCTGCCTGGGTGTCCGCAAACCAGCGCTTGGCACCTCCTAGGTTAGAGGAAAAGAGTTAATGAGAATGGCACTGAGATAAGGGGCCAGGGCAGGTAGACAGGTTACTCAGGGCCCACACTTTCCATAATATCAATTAACATCAAAGGATGTGGCCAGAGTGAATCGCTCCCTGGGTCAGAGGCAGTTTCTTCAGGTTACAGGCACAGAAGCACAGAAGCTTCTCAGAGCCATTCAAACTGTTGCTGGACCCTGGGGAAGATTTGAGCCTATCCCTTTTTAATTCAGTTTTTATTTTCTGAGGTCAGAAACCTAGTATTACACTCAGCCTTGGGAACACAGGCGATTATCCCGGTCCTCAAGGCACCCAGTCCTGAAGGCAAGACAGAGCCACCATTACAGGTTCTTGGGAGCACACAGTAGCACCCACCTCAGCTAGCCAGTAGAGTAGGGAAGGATTCCTAGCTTGGACATGAGTGATGAGTGGGAGAATACCAGTTGAAAAATGGGGGCAAAAAGGGGAATAGCCTGGGCAATGGCTCCAAGGTGAGAAAGAGGAAGGCATACTTAGTGTGGCTGGAATCTGAAGTCAGGGCTGGGGGTCTAGCTGGAAAAACAGGTGAAAGCAGGGCAGCAAAGAGCCTTGAATGCTGGAAAGAAGGCCAAGACTTTATGCCTAATGTCATGCCCATTTCTGTTCCTCCAGCTCTGCTGGTGTTCAGGTGCCATGGGGGGAAATCTCCCTGCCCACTGGAGGTTCTGCTTTTAGAGTCCCCAAATAGGCCGCTCAGCAGTCCAATTCCTAGCCCTAGAGTCATGGAGACCAACTCTAAGGAAAAAGCCACACTCTTCTTCAAAATAAATGAAAAAGCTGATGAGCAGCAGGTGCCACTGACACATCTCTAGGCAACGGGACAGCCTAGGGGCCAAGCAGCCAGATCATGGGTCCAGGGTCTGAGGACAGTGGGAGCTAAAGGCTTCAAATAGAATGGTGAGTGCCAAGTGAACACTAGAGATCTGAGCTATCCTAAAGTAGGATTTGGAGGGCTACAAAACTTGGTACAACCCAGATGGAGCTCTCTTGGAACACCCAAGTCTGCCATGCCTCTCTGAAGAAGCTGTGGCCATGAATCATGACTAATATCTAAGACCCAACCCAGCATAAGGACTCCCAAAGGTAGGAGACAGCTCCCCTGCTGCTGATTCTGGAGCATAAAAAGATCAGCAGAAATCAGGCAGCTCCCTGGGGCCAGAAGTCATGTCTGCATAGCTCCTTCCCTTCCCACGGCCCTAATGGGGCAGAGGAAGTCTCCAGAATCCCCTGGAGGAAGTGCCCTAGGGCTCTTTGTTTGGAAACATTCTTGGATCCTCAGGTGTCTGGGGCACTTCCCCTCTCCAGAGGGCCTTCTCCAAGCACAATCCTTGCACGTGACTTTAGCTCCTTTATCTAACTTTTTTTATTTTTTTTTTGAGGAGCTGTAGTTCCCAGGGCGGTTAACTATAAAATAGGGAGGGACATGTTACCCCCCTCCCCCAGGGGCAGATACTGGGGACTCTTCCGCCCAAGTCGGTCTGAGGTATCGGAAAGGGTCTTCTGGGCCTACCAAGAGGATCGGGGCGCAGAGGCTGCAGCCGGGTCCCCGACTTCCCTTCACACGTGCCCTCCGGGCCAGCAGGGGTAATTGACAGAGAATGGGGGGTTGAAGCCCCATCCAAGCCTTGATCTGGGGGATGGGAGCTAGCTAAGGGTAGACAAGGACCCTCGGGGTGGGGGTCTGCGTCCCTGGGGCCGGAACCACGGGTCTAGTAATGAGGTGGTCCTGACGACCACGCAATGCGTGGGTCGGGTGGGGCAGGCCCTGTGGGGGCCGCGCGGCCCCAGGGTGGGGCCGTGGGCGCGGAGTGGGGGTGGGGGTGGGGGTGGTGGGGGTGGGGGTGGTCTCGGCCGGGCCGGCGGATGGCTCGAGTAGGGGAAGTCTTGATCGCCCGGCCCGCCCGCCTTGCTGCCCCGCAGACAGTCACTCCGCGGTATGACTAGGCCCGCGGCCCCAACCTACCGGCGCCGCCGCGGAGACCCAAGACGCGCCTCTGCGCCGCCTCCGCTGCTCCAACATGGCCGCCCGCTGCGCGCCGGAAGTGCGCGGGCGCTTCCGCTTCCGGGACCCGTCCCGCCCCAGTGACCTTTGACCCACGAGACCCCTTTACTCCTGCCAAAGTCTGAGAGCGGTGCAGGCTGGGCAGCAGGGAGGGCTGCCTGGAAGTGGTGGCCACAAGGACCGCTTCAATCCCCACCCCCGGCCTGTTTGGGAGTCCTGGAGCAGTGGCACCCTGGACGCGGCCCTAGGCAGGACGGCGCTCGGAGCCGGCTAGGACTGGATTGGGGGGCCTGACTGACACCCTCCTCCTGAGGACCTGGTGGTGCATTGTCTGCTTGGTGGGCAGCCCAGCAAAGCCCAGACCAACCTCCACCCTTAGGTTCTCCTGCAGCCAATGACAAGGCCTACCCCTGTCTTAGGAGTGTGCCTGTTAGATAGAAGGGGCATGACCCCGACCCTGGGGTGTCAGCAAAGGAGCTCCTTTGTTGTGCAGGGGTATCCGCTCTGGTGTCTGGCAGGTCTTCCTCCCTCCTGAGAATGGGGCCCATCCCACCTAGCATGAAAGGCTGGTGTACACATGTCATCACACATGGCTTTGAGACCCAGCACACCAACAAGGTCCTAAATGTGGTTGTCCATGTGTGTGCATGGGTGTTGTGAGGGTAGGGGGCCTGGTCCAGCCTTAGACCCTCAGAGGCAGGACCAGGAAGTTCTGTCTCTAGTCTGAGCTCTGCCTAGAATCCCTGTCCTTTTGTCTAAGAGACCAAGACCTCACTCAGTCTTCCATCCAGTTCCATGGGGCCAACACAGCAAAGCCTGACTTGTCCTGGATGGTGGTGGATGCTAACCTTACAGTATACTGGGATCACATGAGATGAGGTGGGGAGAGATCACAGGGTCATTCCAGGTGCCAGACCTTGTTCTCCTTTTGGAATCTGAAGGGCTCTGTGGGACATATGCTCCCACACACCGTCCCTCCTGGCTGCCACCTCCAACCCTGATATAGGAGAGACCTGGTGGGGATGCTCTGGCTGGAGTGCAAAGACTAGTTTCTGAGTTACTGGCCCTGCATCCAGGATGGGAGCGGTTCCTCAGAAGCATCCTTAGCCTTTGGCCCAAAGCCCTATTACTGCTGTCCTGGCCCTAAGACCTATCCCACCCCAGGGTACTGAAGACATGAGCCTCTGGAGGCTGTACATAATACTGAAGGAGGAAGGAGCTCATTGAACACTCACACAGCCAAAATGCACATTGATAGGGCAAGGGGGAGAAAGGCACAGGGCCATCTCAATAGATTACATCAAAAAGGAACTCAATAAAAACTTGGGATGAACTAAAGAAAAGGAAGAAACTTATTGTGATTGTTTTTGAATTCTGTTTGTTGTCTTCCTGCCTCCTCTAGAATGTAATCTCCATGGCAGCAGGCACTGTGCCTATCTCATTCCCTGCTGTTCCCCAGTGCCCAGCATAGAGCAGGCTCTCAAAAAGTGCTTTCTGAATTGAAAATGTGAATGAACAGATACACCAGAGTCAGGAACAGCATGCTTCTCTGCCACCTCTTACCTACTTCTGAAAGGAGTAGTCGGTGCAGTAAAGAAAAACAAATGAATTATAACCATTGGGGAAAAAATTGAAAAATAATATGTACAGGTAATTTATCTATTTTAAAAAACATAGTTAGAAAGACTATTGGAGGGAGCGGATGTGGCTCAAGCAGTTGGGTGCCCGCCTCCCACATTGGAGGTCCTGGGTTTGGTTCCTGGTGTCTCCTAAAGAAGACAAGCAGATGCAACTAGCTGATGCAATGAGCTGACACAACAAGCAGACAAAACAAGCAGACACAACAAGCAGGGAGCAGATGTGGCTCAAGCAGTTGGGCACCCGTCTCCCACATGGGAGTTCCCAGGTTCAGACCCTGGTGCCTCCTAAAGAAGATGAGTAGAAACAACGAGCAGACAGACAGGGGAGCCATCTGGGGGGGTGATATTGGAGACAATATAAGTAAATATCTGAACACAAGACAAAAAATTCAACAGCTTTCATATGCATCAACAATAACCAGATAAAATATACAGTGTAACAAAAAAGAAAACAGAACCAGTAGAAAAAAATATATGCTTTCCAGATTGGCAGGAGGGGGAAGTACTAATGGCAAACCCTGT
Organism: Cabassous unicinctus; assembly: GCA_029593785.1. NCBI lineage: Eukaryota > Metazoa > Chordata > Mammalia > Cingulata > Chlamyphoridae > Cabassous > Cabassous unicinctus. The sequence continues at coordinate 17,155 of JAQZBX010001773.1, read as the reverse complement.
ACCAGGGCATTCTCCTGGGAGAGGAAGAGGCTTTGACATTCTCCCTTGCCTGGGGTCTCTCAGTCCCTGCAGCAGTTCAACACTATATCAGGGGAGAGAGAGGCAAAATCCAGGTGGAATCCCCACTAACCATCCACTCCCTGCTCTGTATACTTCAGGAACTGGTGCTGATGCTAGTGCTGTAATCGTCTGCTTTGCCCTCAGGATAAAGCCCAACCTCCCAAGTATAGCTTAAATGATCCTGAGTGGTGGACACTGGACGCAATCCACCTGAGCGGAGAGAGCTGGTGGAGATCTAGATGTGGGTGGAGAAGGCAGCAGCCTGGGAGGGATCACCTCAGGAGTGGGTCTGTGTGCCTGGTGGAAGCTAGGGCCAAGTCCTGAGAAGCTACTCCCTGAGGAGGGAGAGGAAGCAGGGCTTGCAAAAGACGCCAAGGAGAATGAAACAACTATATGAATAAAAGTTTAAATCAGATTAAAAGAAAAAAAAAGACTCCAAGGAGAAGCAGGACAAGCAGCAGGAGGAGCCATGGGCACAAGGGGTGAAACTTTGAAGATGCCAGCAAGATTTCAGTTGAGACAAGGACTACAGGAGCCCCAAGTTTTATTATTTTATTTTATTTTATTTTTTTAAAGATTTATTTATTTATCCCCCCCTTGCTGCTTGTGTTTGCTGTGTCCACTTGCTGTGTGTTTTTTCTGTGTCTGCTTATCTCCCCCTTGCTGTGAGGTCTTGCTGCATCAGCCCACCGCGCCGCACGGGCCGGCCTGCCCTCACAAGGAGGCCCCGGGAAGCAAACCCAGGGCCTCCCATATGGTAAACGGGAGCTCTATCGATTGAGCCACACCCGCTTCCCAAGCCCCAAGTTTTAGCTAAATGTTTCATGGTGAGTTTGGCAAGAAAATGTTGGGGAAGCAGTGGTGGCAGATGTGAGGTGGTGGACAACAAGAGGTGGCTCCTTCGAGGGCAAGAGTTTGACAGAGGTTGATGGGAGGAATGGAGGGACCTAGGGTGTTCAGAGATATCTAAGGGCAGAAGGACCATAAGCAAGAGAGGAGGGGGGCTAGGAAAGACCACAGAGGGAAATGTGAGGGGGTCCGCTGGGTAGTGTGAGCACCCCATGAGGGGAAGCACAGTGCCCCAAGTGAGGATCAAATTGGGTGGCATGGGATGGGGGGAGGGAAGCCTTGGAGCCAAGGTCTCTGCAGTCTATAGCCAGCCGAGGCACCACCATCACTGCACGGGCCCTGGACTCTACCTGAAGGCTCTCTCTCTGGTCTCCAGGAGGGCTTTGTCCATACCCTGGGCAGGCCAGAAGTCAGGCAGGCCAGGGAACTAATGCCCCCAAGCAGCTTTCAACCCGTAATTGATAGGGATTTGAGAATGAGTAAATACACTCCCCTTGCTCTTGGGGGGTGAGCGGGGGGCCAATAACACTAGGTCCATATATTATATACTGGTTCTCAAAGTCCCAGCAGGATTTGGCCCCAGTTACCCAAGTGGTAACTTGCTCAATGACATACCCTTTACTGGCTCCTTTCCCTGTCTCCTTGCCACTCCTCTGCCAGTGCTTCTTGTCCTCACCTCCCACATTAACTACATGCACTCACATCTTTGTTTACATATCTGCTTCTGCTGAAACCAAGACTGTCCTTAAAAGGAGGACAAGGCAATGAGCAGGAACAACCACAAGGACCTTGACCTCTTCTCACAGGTAACCACTAACCTGTAAGAATGGGTGGCCAGATTTGCAGACTCAGTAGGTACTCTGCTTGGAGAAGCTGGACCAGTCTGGGTCTGAGGTTGGTAGGACCCTGCTACACCAACTTGCTCTTGCCTGACCTCAGAGTTGGCTATAGGCCGGTCCAAGATCCTGAAGATGACAGTCACAAAGTGCCTTGTGGCCTCAGAGTAGCCCAGGCCTTCGACCCTAAAGGATGAGGCCAGGGTGCTCCTCCTGGGAGGTCCCTTGGCCTGGGACTCAAGCTCATTCTCTGCTCGGGCTACTCCTCCTCCACTGCCACCCTCACCCCCTCCCCAGACACGTGGACGGGCCTGTCACCGTCTACACTGTCACCCCTGCTAGCCTCAATGTGCATGACAGGAGCTACTCAGCCCTACTCTGTGTGGGGGGAAGGTCGTTGCAGCCGGCTGCCCCCACCAAATCCCACCCCTAGAGACCTCCAGGGGGCGCCTCCGCGAGTCCGCGGTTCGGCTGTTCCGAGCTTAGCGGTTGTGGGTTGGCGGCAGCCCCTCAGGCCCCCAAGTTGGGCGGGCTCGGCCGCCGGCGCTCCCAGGCTGAACCCAGCAGGTTAGAACGGCCCCCCACAGTACACGTGTTGCGCCGCTTCCCGCTGCCTCATTTCTGCCCCCGTCCGAGGCAAATCCGGGGCAAGCCCATGGTCCACAAGTCCGTCTTTCTGTCCACCTGTTTGTGTGTGACCGTGGGTCAGTGCACCCTACTCCGGCCGCGGCAGGTTCAGGGTTAAGGCGGGAGGAGATTTCCCCAAGTCGGTGGGGGAGCAAGGGGCGGACCCGGTCCAGCCCCGCCCCGCGCCGGAGCCGAGCCGGAGCCCCGCCGGAGCCCGGCCTCAGCCCCAGCCGGAACCCGTGCCAGCAGAGCCGGAAGAGCGGACCCCGCGCCTTGGAGGCGCCGGAGCCTCGTCGGGTGAGTACTGCGGGTGCCGCGCTCAGGGGAAGTTTGGGGCGCGGGGTGCAGAGCCCCAAGCGCCCTTCGCCGGACTTGCCCTCCCACCTCGGCGAGCAGGATGCGAAGTTTGGGGCCAGGAGGCCCTCGAGCCACAGATGCCAGGAGTGTAGTCCTCGCGGGAAAGGGGAGCCTGGGGAACTTGGGGGTCAGCGGTTAGGGGCTCCCATTGGTTCAGCTGCCCATTCCTCGTGGAAGCATCCCGTACCCTGGGACTCTAGAGTCGCATGCTAATGGGATCCCAGACCTCCCCCCCCAATTCTGTATACCAGGGAATCTGGCCTGAGGGGATAGGAAATGGGCAACTCCCGGAGGGAGTGTGGGACCCTGGTATCTAGCCCCCCAGTATTAAACTTCCCCGGGACCCTGGCCTTTTGGAGGTAAGAATAGGCGAACCTTGTGGACTGGTTCCCAAGGGGGCTAGAAAGGGTACTCTGGAGGCTGGTGCCTGGCAGCAAGTTGGAGACCCTGACTGGGTCCCAGGCTTCCCAGGACACTGGAAGCCAGTGAGGGGGAGGATGCAGGAAGGCTCCTCTCATGCAAGGCCAAAATGAGGGTTGTTGAAGGAATCCCAGTCACCTAACTTCCCACCTAGACCCAAATTTGGCCAAGGAGCTCCTTGGTGAGAACAGGGGGTGGGGACAAGACTCCCAACGTGCTTGGGTATGTGGGAGTCTGCTCTCCTTCACACTCCAGGAGGGCCTCAAAAATGATAGCCAGAGGGGGTGGGTCCTCATCCTGCCCTGACTCCAGCTGTAAGATACTCATCTTTCCATGAGGGAGTTGTCTGTAGCCCTGATCCTTTGTTTTCCCTCTCCTCCAGGTGAAGGGAAGGTCCCTGGACTGGCCAAACACCCCTTTGCAGCTGTGGCAGAGTCAAGATGAGGCCCCATCATGTCCCCCATTGAGGCCTGCAGCCTGAGCAGATAGCATGGCCCAACACTGGCAGTGAACACCATGGCTGCAGGAGGCGGCCGGGCCTTTGCTTGGCAGGTGTTCCCCCCCATGCCCACCTGCCGGGTGTATGGCACAGTGGCATACCAGGACAGGCACCTACTGGTGTTAGGGGGCTGTGGCCGGGCCGGACTGCCCCTGGATACTGCTGAGATACTGGACCTGGCCTCACACACATGGCTAGCACTGGCACCCCTGCCCACTGCTCGGGCTGGCGCTGCTGCCGCAGTGCTAGGCAAGCAGGTGCTAGTGGTAGGTGGTGTGGATGAGGGCCAGAGTCCGGTAGCTGCTGTGGAGGCCTTCCTGGCTGATGAGGGCCGCTGGGAGCGTCGGGCCACCCTCCCTCAGGCAGCCATGGGGGTTGCAACTGTGGAGAGAGGTGAGTGTCCCTAGGTTCAGGGCCTGGAATGTACTCAGCCAACCTCCCAAGGAAGTTCCCTCAGGTACCTTCATTCTCTTCTGACTTGGTCTCTTACCCTCAGAGATTGGACAAGAGCTGTAATTTTTCCTGGGTGCCTTGGATATGGCCTTGCCTCCTGTACCCTCCATGGCCCAGCAGCAGTCTTCCCTTAATTGCTTTGGCTGTGAGGTAGGGGGTGGAGCCAGGCTGGCACCCAGAAGGTCCCAGCCTCCTCCCTTGCCCCTTTTCTCATCTTTAGGATCTCATCAGGGTGTACTGGTGACTCCCACAGTTATAGTCCTGAATAGAGGGAGGGGATCAGGGCCCAGAAAAGGCTCAGACCCCCTTCCCACACACTACTGGAGCCTGAGTTGGATAAAGGCCAAGCTGGCCTGGGGAGAGTTGCCATAGAAATCCCAGGCTAACTGACCCACTTCCCCAAGGCCCTCAGAAGTACCCCCAGCTGACCCTGAGGGCTAACACGGGGCAAGAACCTACTCTAGGGAAAGGGCATGGTTCAGAGTACTAGCAGGGATCCTGGGACAAAAGGCTTATAGCCAGCAGCCCCCACCCTGCAAGTGCCCACGCAGTCCCAAGCTGCTCTCCCAGGCTCCTGATCCCCAGAGCCCCCTCCCCAGACTGAGCTCCATGTTGAGCAGATCCCAGTATGCCCCTCACCCTGGACTTAAATTGCTCTCTTTCCCCCAGGGAACCTCCTACTTTGTGGCCTCAGGTCTGACCACTGGTCCAGGCCAGCCCTGCTTGGATGCCAGAGTCGGTTGCCATAGCATCTCCAGGGAGACCGAGCGGATTATAATTAGATCGTCTGCCTCCTGCTCTTCATTCAGCAGGGCTCTGGCCAGAGTGGGAATCCCAGCTCTCCCATCCCCCACTTTATGTGGGCAGGCAGGGTTCTGCTGCTAGAGAGGGGTACCACAGACACCTGGGTTCTTGGCCACCCTGAGGCCTACCCAGAGTGTCTGTCAAGATGGGGGTGCCCTGGCCAGTCCTGGGGTACAGTCTGAACCCTTCTTTTCTATGCAGATGGTATGGTGTATGCTCTGGGGGGAATGGGCCCTGACACGGCCCCCCAGGCCCACGTACGGGTATATGAGCCTCGCCGGGACTGCTGGCTTTCGCTACCCTCCATGCCCACGCCCTGCTACGGGGCCTCCACCTTTCTGCATGGGAACAAGATCTATGTCCTGGGTAAGGGCCAGGGGCCTGTGGGAAAGGGGCTCAGACTCCAGAAGTCCCTAACATCATAGGTTGGGTGGAGTAGGGATCAGGCTCTGTCTGGGATGGCCAGATAAGAGCAGCTTTCTTGTGGTGAACCAGGCCTGCTCTGAGGCCCTGACCTCTGGTGACCTTGCTGGGGTTAGAAAACCAAACACTACTGCCTGAGGTACTGTGGGGTGGATGGTCCATGCTACTGTGTGCATTCAACTGTGTGTGGGAGGCTGGGGTGGGCAGTGGTGAAGGCTTAGCAGCCTGGCTAGTGAGGAGCCTGCCAGGCGCCCCCCCAGGCTCCCTCCCAGGTCCCCCAATTCCATTGGCAGGGGGCCGCCAGGGCAAGCTCCCAGTGACTGCTTTTGAGGCCTTTGATCTGGAGGCCCGTACCTGGATCCGACACCCCAGCCTGCCCAGCCGCCGGGCCTTTGCCGGCTGTGCCATGGCCGAAGGCAGCATCTTTAGCCTGGGTGGCCTACAGCAGCCAGGGCCCCACAATTTCTACTCCCGTCCGCATTTTGTCAACACTGTGGAGATGTTCGACCTGGAGCATGGTGAGCAGCGGCTGTCCTGGGCTGTCCTCCCATTCTCCGTGGGTTGGAGAGGTGCAGTGTTGGTGTGTGGACTGGATCTGACCTCCCCTCTCCTGCAGGGTCCTGGACCAAGCTGCCCCGCAGCCTGCGCATGAGGGATAAGAGGGCCGACTTTGTGGTTGGCTCCCTTGGGGGCCACATCGTGGTCATTGGGGGCCTTGGTGAGTCTTTGTGCAGCCAGGGGTTAAAAGGGGGCCCAGGACAGGAAGAAGTAGCCCCCAGCTTGATTACTACTTCCTGCCCTTCTCCAGGCACTTCTAGGATGAGGGCTCTGTGAGCTTTTGTTTCCTATCCATGATACAAGCAGGGTGTGGTCTGTTACCTGTTGACTGGCTGGGGGCCTTGCACCAGCAGGGACCTAGGAGACAGGAGCAGGACAAATGACTGCTGAATGAGCAGCTTAGTGACAAATAGAAACAGTAATGAATGAATGAATGATTGATGAACGAGAGCAATGAGGAACAAGGCCCTGATTGCCCATCCTGGATGTCTTTATGGAGTCATCCTCTGGGTTAGGGGAGTGAAAGGGCCTGGAATCTCTGCAGCCTATGCCCCTTACAATGTGCCGTCTCCTTCCTGCAGGAAACCAGCCATGCCCTCTAGACTCTGTGGAGGGCTTTAGCCTTGCACGACGGCGCTGGGAGGCACTGCCCGCCATGCCCACAGCCCGCTGCTCCTGCTCCAGCCTGCAGGCTGGGCCCCGGCTGTTTGTCATTGGGGGCGTGGCCCAGGGCCCCAGCCAAGCTGTGGAGGCGCTGTGCCTGCGTGATGGCGTCTGAAGGCCCAGTGGGACCAGTTCACTGGGGCAGTTCAATGCCAGAGGCAGATGTCTGAGGCTGCTTTTGCTGCTGAGGAAAACTCACTGTGGCTCTGTGAGATGAGGCAGGCACAGGGGTGGGCACTTGCACGGTTCGGGGACTGAGGGGGGGCTGCGTCTTTAGCACATGACACATGTATGCTCACCCCACTGTTAGCACCATTCCTTCGCAGACCACACCTAGCTCCACTTTTGCCCCGAAGACTACTGGGCCCTCCATCCAGCTGGGGAATAGAGCAGGGGGTGGGGGTGGGGAAGCTGGCCTCGTGTCCCACAGCGTCAGTGCCTACCTGGGGTTGACCAGGCCTACTCCAAAGGCTGTCCTTGAAAAATCTAGCTGCCAGCCTGCCCTGACCCAGGAAAGTTCAGAGAGGGTCAGGGACGCAGAGAGAATGGAGGAGAGGACTCAGGAACTGCCAGAGGGCCAGAGGAATGCTGCTTTGGGCTCTTTGCACTGCTGGCTGTGTGTTCCTGGGCTAGTCATTTCACCTCTCTGTGCCTCAGCATCCTCATCTGTAAATGGG